>JAUTWN010000050.1:0-15278 GCA_033043275.1 Ruscus hypophyllum | reverse complement strand
CTGAATGATAAGGCCATTCAAATCATGAGTAAAACTACTATTGAATAATTTGCCGAAATAATCTCTCTATCTTTCCTTAATTTCTTCGTCTCGAACTAGAACTTTCTGATTCTCATCTTTAACACACTTCACAGTATATAAGTCTTTAGTTTTTCTCTTATTTGAGTAATTCTGTATATATCATTTTCAGCCTCTTGGGTGTCTAACTTCTCATATATTTCTTTGTAGATTTTAGCTTACACTATGAACAGTTTTCTTAGCCTCCTTGGCTAGCTTATATCTTTTAAAGCTCACTCCATTATTATTTCTCTTCAAATCTCTGTAAGAATCTCGTTTGATGTTAACAATAATTTTTACCTCTTCATTCTACCATGATGTGTCCTTACATATTGGAGCACTACCCATCAACTCACCAAGTACATCTTTAGCTACCCTCTTATGTATCTAGCCATTTTGTTTCATGTTGTATTGAATTATTTTCAGCTTTCCAATCTGCTTCCAATACCCTCAATCTACAAAAACTTCATGGTTATCTTGTAGCCGCTACCACTTAATCTTAAGATCTAACTTATATTTAATATTTCTAAGTCTCCTAATCTAAATTTTAAAACTGAGCCTATGTTGGGTTACTACACTCTTACTCGGTACTATCTTACGATCGATGCAACTCACTATATCTATCCTCCTGGTTAAAAAGAAATCTATTTGGCTCACACTTGATCCACTTTTAAAAGTAATCAAGTACGAATCTCTCTTTCTAAACTAAGTATTCATTAAGATCAAATCATAGTACAAAGAAAAATCTAGAATCAAGTTATCTACTTCATTTCTTTGTCCAAATCCAAATCCGCCATGTACGGTATCAAACCCCTCATGACTAGCTCCTACATGTCCATTGCGATCACCACTTATAAAGAGTTTTTCATTAATGGATATCCCTTGTACCATCTCATCTAGATCCTCCCAAAATTGATGCTTACTAGACTCATCAAGTCCTATTTGTGGTGCATAGGCACTAATAACATTAAGAATCTCCATATCTAAAATAAGTTTAACTAGTAAAATTCTATCACCCTTCCTCCTAACCTCCACTACATCCTCAAACAACTGTTTATCTATGATTACACCTACCCCATTATGTTTTCTATCTTTCTCCGTATACCAAAGTTTATAACCACAAGGCTCTATGACTTTAGCTTTCTCACATACCCACTTAGTCTCTTGAACACAAAGAATACCAACCCTCCTTCTAAACATAGTATCAACTAACTATACTAATATACCAGTAAGAGAACCTACATTCCACGAGGCTAATCGAATCCTATGTTCATGAGCTAACTTCTTTACTCTCACTTGCTCATTAAGGTATGAGAACTCTTACTCAATTAACACCACATCTGAACACCGATATAGCGTGTCGCTTCTGGGTGACGACCTAACAACCCTTGCCCATTTTTCACTACATCCGGGCTCCAATGTAGTGCGTCGCTCAGTAGGAAATGTCCCAACGAAATTTATTTTTTTGCTCATGTCATAATATGTGACAAGATTTTACTCTGACTGTCACAGGCCTACCACAACCTTCCTTCTTTATCCTCACTTGGGATAGACAGTGAAAGAATGAGAACTTTAAGCACAACACTGACGTAGTTAAAATATTGCAAAATATTCATAATAAAAAGTAGATTTTATATCATTTAGCCCATCAGTGTCTAAGAAAAGTGTTTGGTAGGCAGACGCCCCAAAAAGTAGTGGTTACATATTTAAAGATCGTGCATAAGTGTGAAAACTTCCCACCTCCTTACACTTACTTGGCTGACTGATCGTACTAATGTATAAGATAGTTAACCTGAGATTCAAATATATTGAAAATATTCTAATAAAATATTGATTAAGTAAATATACTTTAAATTTACTGTAATGACATGAAACTGATTGCATACTACTGATTATTGTCAATAAATGAACCTAACACTTAATTGAACTGATAAATAGTTAAATTATTATTTGATATTGGATTGAAAAAACAAAAAAATGGAAACACATTGTATCTTGATTGTTACACTGTTAAATTGTATAACTGAAACTAGCTAACCATCACGAGATACTGGGTGGTTACAGGACCATGTTTGATTTTTGATTAATGTTATGCCTAGCAGAATGTCCGGGCTCAGCACCAGAAATATTGGGTCGTTATCCCAAGTATGTACGAGATGCATTCGAAATATCAATCTTTTCATCAATCAATTTTCCAATATCACATGACATTATAGACTTAAGATAAATATATATTATTACGTGATAACTAGTTTAATCATCATCATTAAGACCTGTTAAATTAATTGACACCTATTTTAGAAACAATATTGTATAAAAGATTTATGGTCTTATCACGTATGAACATGTATATATTATGTGATTGCAATCTGGCGACCCTAAATATGCATGTTTAGACCTAGAGGCGGATCCACCAGAGCTAACTTAGAATGTAGAGTATTTCAAGAAGTCGGTAGAGTTCCAATAGAAGTCTTTGTACCATCCAATGTTAACAAATTTCTTATCATGTATCTTTATTATCTTTTTGTCCTATCATTTGTATTCAACTTCATGAACAAATTATCATAAAAAAAATTTATTACTTATCATTGAGTATTGTTGTGACAAGTATATAATTGCGACAAAATATAGATTAATTAGTAGTACTGCACCTACCACATGAGTCTTAGTATATACCTGCGAACAAGGTTTTAAATCATAGATCTCGATTGTGTATCGAATGGGAGTTTTTCATATTGGATTTTGGGTATCGGGTTATATCTGAAGGATACGAGCACTTATCAAATGTTCATATTACACTATATATAATGAAAATATTGATATATTAAAGATAATTATAGTA
Source organism: Ruscus hypophyllum (assembly GCA_033043275.1). Taxonomy (NCBI): domain Eukaryota; kingdom Viridiplantae; phylum Streptophyta; class Magnoliopsida; order Asparagales; family Asparagaceae; genus Ruscus; species Ruscus hypophyllum. The sequence goes on along the minus strand of JAUTWN010000050.1, from coordinate 12,379 downwards.
TTATAAATGTCATCTATCTAGAAAATATCGTATAACATGCATGTAATGTCATTATTGAACGATACATCATATATATTTGCAAGCAAAAAAATAAAATAAATCATAAAACTAAAAAAATTAATGTGATAAGTGATATAATTTACTTGTAATGAGATAAATAGAGTTGAAAAAATAATTTACTTAGTTGGTATTAGATGAATGATGATAAGAAGCAAGCACATTGAAAACATCATTTAAGTATGATACTTATCAGCATAAAAACACTTTCGGCCCAAACATATACTCAACTAAAATAAAAAGAACCATATCAGCTGATATTTGAGGCTGATATCTCGAGATATCGACCCGATTATTGGCTTATATATCAAATTATCGACCGATATGAGCTCATTTTCTCATATCATCGTAACAGAGGAGGTAAAACGAGATCTCGGCCGATATCTTGGACATATCAGCCGAGATTTAAAACAAGGCCTACAAATATTGTAATGTCCCATCTCAGTTGCTTCGACAGCTAAGAGTCCCAAAAGGGAAAAGGATGTTATCCGGTAGGCACTCGCGGAAAAGACGGAGTGCACGTGGCCTTTAAAGTACAAACAGGAGATAAGCCTCTGCGACAGTCCACAACCAAAAGTTTGCAGTATTACACAACAGTACAAAAGAAGAGCATAACCAAAATGAGTTGCTCAGGATACAGGATAGTTACAATGATATAACAACTCTTATAATAAAAAATATAAAAGAAAGAAGGAAAATACATCAGGAAAAAGATCAAAGGCGCTCGGCTTGGTCCTGAAAATACAAATCGTCGTACGGTGATGTGGCTCCCTATAGGTCCCCGTCTTCAGCACCAATACCTGGTGTGTCATGGGAAAACCAGGGGATTAAATCTTAGTAAGAAACAAAAAGAGGGAACGTGCAGGAAAATAAGAATACGATAATAAATGACAGATAAAGAATGTGTATAAATAAATCCATAAATCGCTAAAATGGTAAGTTAATAAAATAGTAGGTCGACAATCAATAAATCCATAAGGCGGTAAAACCATAGGTTGATAAATTCTACAAATGTGTATGTAGATAAAAATAGAAAACATAAACTATTTAGGAGAGCGAAAGCATTGTAAAACAAAAATTTTACTACTATTTTAAACACTTGCTAGTATTGTTACTATATAAATATGTGATTTTATTCTAATTACTCGTAAACTACATGGCAAAGTTACTAATAATTGTTGCTAATCTGTAGCAATCCGTTTTCAGTAAGCCCAGTTAGCTCGTCTAACTAAGTTGGCTTGTTGAAGATCCGACGCCTTATCCTTCGACCCGTGCTTAATTGTTTCACCTTGATGTTCTTTCTAACCAGTTCAAATGCTCTTCACAAGAACCCCAACTTGGATTCTCAAATTGTTAACTAGAGGATGAACAAAGAACAGGAGGGAATAACTTTAACTTTTGATTGGATTAAATGCAAAACTAATTCCAATCTTTTTCTCTCAAATAAGTTCTTTGAGAAACCTGTGTAACTTTTGAAACAATCAAGGGCGTATTTATAGATTTCATAAACCATTAGTTTTTACTCCATAAGCAATGTGGGACTAAAACTAATTCAATCCTAATTGATATAAACTACCTCTCCTAAGAGGATTCAAACTAATTTTTATTAGGTAAACCACTTCGATAAACTCCTAGTTCTATTAGGATACAAACTTACCTTAAAACTCCAAACTAGGAGTCTCTCTTACCCATCTCCTAAGGGGGTGAGCTGATTGGCCCCTCATAGGGGGCGGGCCCACCCGCCCCGGCTGCCCAAATTGGGCGGCCGGAGAGGCACCAGCGCCCCCAACTTGGGACGTTGCTGCTGCTGTACAGCAGCAGCCGTCCCCTTTTTGGGCATCCTAAAGGGTACCATAGGGCTTCTCTTGGGTGCCCGTTAAGGGGCTGCCTTTTTGGGCGCCCTAAAGCGAGTAAGAAAAGCATTTCTCTTAAGCAAACCATAAAACAGTACATTGGAAATGGAAATTATATCTATGTTCAACACATATCACACAGTAACAATCCTTATGAATGCCTGAAACATGTCTTACAATGATGTGTATACCTAGCATGAAAGAGTAAGCAAGAAGTGGAAGCTAACACATCCTAAACAAGCTGCTGACAAGCATTAAAAACATGTGCCATTCAGATCCATTCAGATGCACCAGGTCGTGTTGGTCTTGGACTCTTGATGAATTGAGTCATTTGTAGAAGATAAAATAGGATCAAGAATATGAATCAAATGGGAATATTGTACAGTGAGTACTCATAGAAATGAAAAATAGATTCATGCGCATATTTGCCTCTATATATTTTAGTTCTTATCCTTTTAAATAATACATGTTCGTGTGCTTATAAGGTCAGCAGTTATTAGTACAGATGACAACATACAAGTGCATGCATACATATGCACAAACCCAATCACCACAGGTACATAAAGGTACAGTGGGATATGCCATCACAAGGTGTCCATGTCAACAAAATTTTGACTTGTGTTCGACCTCATACTTGAGGCAGCAGATAATGTCCATGAACTTCCCATCTTGTGACTTGTCAATGTACCCCAAGGTCATGTTTCCTGGGCATGCGAAGCTTCACGAACTTCACCTAGGTGAGCACCACAGTCAGGACCATCAGAGTTTAGTGCATACAACGTTGCAGACACGACTACAGGCACATGCAAATTATAAATCCATATATTTAAAAAAAATAAAAAATCTCTGCACCTAGGTTACCAACAAGATGCTAGATGATAGCTCCACTGCCTGGGTCCGTTTACCATCATTTAATATAATTGATTGTAAAAACAATATTGCCACAATGTACTACTACTTTATATGTATTTCTAGCTGAATAGGAAAGACTAATGCATATGTTGAATACTTCTAGATCGCTGTCAAATTCAAGTTATTTTCTGTTTATTAATGTACTTTATGAGAGTACCTATAATAACTAGTTTCCCCGTGAGATAAAACTGTGGTGATTTTGTGTAATCCTAATGTCACCTGTTCATTGGCTGAGGATGCTATATAGTTGAGCAACATCCACCCATGTTGACTCCTAGTATACTGTTATCATCTCTAAATAACTGGACCGAACCTTTCTTTCAGTAGTCTCATTATGTTGAATCAGTGTTGCAAAAAGCAATCTAGGCAGCCGCCTAGGAGGCCGCTAAAGTGAGGCGACCTTCAAGGCACTTGGATAAAGCGGGCACCTATGTAACCCAGGCAAGCCTAAGCAGGTACCTAGGTGGAGCTAGGCACTAGGCACCACCCAGGGCATCTAGAACCACCTAATGTCTTTTTGAACATTGTGTTGAATTATGGGTTGTGGTGGCTGCAGTAGCTTGTGAAAACTATTTCTTTCAGCAATCTCATTATACTTCTAGATTGCTGTCAATTTATTGATTGTTCTCACACCCTATGCCCTGCAAGGAGAAAAGTCCGGTAAATATGTCGGCAGATTAGCTCCAGTTGCTCTCACCCATCATAATCAAGCTCCCCATCAGCAGTCCATGGCTTGAACCTGTTAGCTTTTCCATTACAAGAAGACATCCCTACTAAGAGGCCAAGTTCCTTTCGGTCAGTCCTATATTATCCAACAAAAGTACAAATCCTATACTAGTCTTAAGAGTTGCAAGTTTAGCATTCTGGGAATAGCTGAAAGATAGGATTAAATAGATTGGTCAAAAAAAGTATGAAAACTTATAAGAGATGGTAATTATTGACTAGCTTACTAGTATATTGTCTCTCAGAACAATGCCTTAAAAATCACACAAAAAAGTTGGTTCGTTGAAATGATTTTCATACACTGAGAATTTACTATAATGGTAATTATTGACTAGCTTACTAGTGTCTCTCATAACAATTCTTTAAAACTCACACAAAAAAGTTGTTTCGTTTAAATGATTTTCATACACTGAGAATTTACCATTATGTCAATATCTAAATTGCAGCTTGAAACAACAATTGAGGTAAAATACCAGCCTGCAATTTGTGATTCCATTCATAGCACCATCCAAATTGACAAAATGAGTATCCCAACGTAGAAAAAGTGTTGTTACTAAATAAGGAGCAAGTTGGCTTCGGTCTTTGTTCAAAAAAATAATAATAATATGGACCAAGTACTGGTGCGTAGACAAAAGAATTAACATCAAGGGAACCGTGTTTCAAGAGTAACAATATAACAAAAAATAAGCAAAATCCTCATGCAATTTCTAGTTATGTTTATAAAGCATATATACATACAACTACAGGGACACACCAGATAATCTTATATTTCTAGAGAAAAAGAAATAGGAATTTCACGAGGCATGCTGATCCTATAACCTAAATAGAAAATAATTAAATGTCATAAATATACCTGAATGCAGTGGAACCATAAATGGAGTCTCCTTCCTTCAATTAATGTCATCGTCTTGCCAGCTGCAAACAAAAACAGTTTGCATGGCTTGGAACTTTGTCATATATATATATAGAAAAGTGCAAGCCAACACTAATACTACATATTTGATAGTCAATCATTGCAGTTTGATCTATGTCCACCCCTTTAGCACTAAAACCTGTACAAAATAATAATAATAATAATAATTTCAAAAAGCAATAAAAGGGAATCAAAGTTGGGCTAGATATGTATACAACCAAAATTATCATCTTAGTTTGACAGATCAATCAAATTAATGCCCAAAAAAGCACACAAAAAATAAAATAAAACACAAGGTAAAAGTCTATCCTAGACAAACCCATTGAATCCATACTGAGAGAAACCAATCAAAATGTTAACCAGAGAATAAGATCATTTCAAATTTCATAATGTTGGACTTATCGAGCCCTGACCCGAATCACATCCTAATCGAACTACACAATGCAACTAGCCGCTGGGCAGGAATAAGTAAGCGGAGAAGGGCTTAAACTCGTGTTGTAATAATGTAACTTACCCGAAGGCAACTGTTGAAAGTTCCATCTTTTAATTGTACCAGGAGGCAAGTCTGCAAAGCTTCACATGCCCTGTGTTTGTTTGGAAGCAAAATATTAGGGACATGTCCAAAAGTAGCCTACATTTCAAAGATTAGAAGCATACATGGGTATAAACAAACCATGGGTTGTCAGAAAGCCTAAGGTAACAGCGGATGATGTGCTTTAGCAATCTTGTAGAAGGTTGTTCAGCAAGGGTTACCACCATGTTCACCAGCACGCTTCCCACTGCAGAGAACCTCTCTGCCATTGCACAGATGTAATGCAGCCCGAAAATCATCCAGTTATATTAATCCCGTCATAAGTTGGAACTGACAATTTGCCACTATGCAAACTATAAATCATAAAAAGTAGAAAATGGAAGTGCTGTCCATGTCCAACACATACCACACCAAAACAATCCACATATATGCCCGATACATACTAAAGTAATGTTTCTAGAATGAGTAATAGGCAAAATCAGACCTGGCACACTCTAAACAAGCAACTGGAAGCAATATACATATCCAGCCTTTGCATCCATCAAAACAAGCAACTGCAAGCACTAAACATATCCAACCTTTGCACACATCATCATGCACTAAGTCAGGTTGCTATTGATAGATAGGGTCATTTTTTGAATAGAATACAGGAACACAAGTATTAATCAGTGGGAATGTAAATAAAAGGGTAAACCAAATTATTGAACAATAAGAGACACAGAAGTAAGAAAAATGACCCCAAGATCTATGTGATTCCGCAAATTGAACCATGAGAGAGATATTCACTAAGCATGGAGTACAAGAGACCACAGCCTCCCAAATGAATCCCAACATGAGAACTCATATGTAAACATGTACTTCTCAACGTAAGGGCTATAAATATAACTCAGGCAAAGTTGTAGTAGCAAAGTTGTAGCATCTTTATTTTGGTGAAGAAGCATAGCCATGGTGAACGAAATCATCCCTTGATGATCACTCATCCTCTTTCCCTTGATCACGAGTTATGCAACTTGATCTCCCTACCTAATCCTTCTTTCTTTCCTCCCTCGCTGGGAGACATTGGATTTACATCTCTACTTCTCCTTCAAGTTAAAGCTTTGCCTTTGGGTATGTTTATAGCCCTTACATTATGAACTTCTATTCCTAAAACATAGAGAAATTCCAAAACAACTAGTATTACAACCCTCCATTACAACAGAAATACAATTCTGAATCTAATTGTGAAAATTCCAATCTAGCTCTAATTGAGATTCCTCTTTGCAGTGGAAACTTGTATCCTAACCAAACTTGAAATCAAGGCACTTCCTGAAGATCTCCACCTTGACTTGATTTCAAGTCCTCAAAACACATAGAAGATGTTTGCATCATCGAACCTTGATTCACTATTGTCCTAACTTTATCATTGAAGCCTTTCCTTTTGTCTAATCATGAAAAATCAGCACTCAATACCAACTCTACAAGGACAAGGAAGCTCTTCATAATGGGAACCAAATGCACCTACAGTAAGGAAACTTGAACATCAAGTCTATCTACACTCTACAAATAACTAACTCTCAATAACTATAAATATATCCTTCCTCAATAGAGAGGGGAGGAGCGAATACCAACTTCTGCAACCTGAAGGAAATTCTCTTGGAAGATCTTCAGCAATCAAAAGAGAACAATAAAGGATAAAGAGTGCATGTAACTTCGTGAGAGATAGAAAGAGCCTTTAAGTGAGCTTGTATTATTCCTCAATAAAGCAGCCATGACCTATTGATCAACCCTCTAACCGGGGATGTAGACTCGAGGTCTGTCTCAGCCGAATCTCGTTAACAAATATTTGCGTACAATCTTTGTACTTGTGTTTTTTCTTTATTATCTAATACTTTTATTGCAAGCAATCGCCCGAGATCCCGCATCTCGGCAACCTACTTTTAAAGCACGCCTTCCTTGTTCGAGTCCGCCTCAAACCAATATAATAGCTTGGTGCTTGATTTGGCCTGGTTACTCTTGCTGACCAAATTCGACATCAACACACATAAATGGAATAAATGTACCAACTTTTTCCAAGACACTTATATGCAGTTAAACATCTCTCTAATAGAAAGAAGATATTAGCTAACTGATGACGCATAGTAATGTGAGAACAAACTTTCAAGACATGAGATATGACAGTGACACTATTATCAGTAGTCCATTAATTCTATGCTCCGACACCACTATCCCTTGGTTGGAGAAGCCTTATCTTCAGTCATTCCCTGAACAGGGCATCAACTCCACTAAAACTCTTCATACCTTTCTAAAAAGCTCATGTTCGAAAAGAAACTTGATAGAGTTTATAGTGAAAAATAATTCTGAACATCACTTCACACAGTTTTGGTGTAGAAAAGCTATATCCTTGTTGAAAACTCCGATCAAGTCAATCTAGCATGAAAAACCTTCACAAAGATCTTCATGGCTAACAGTGACTTCGACTCCCACTTCATCAATATAAGTGGCTTACTCCAATCAACTACCACTTGTAAAGAAGTACCTAGTAACCTGAAGGTCACTCAAGATCCCCCACTATATATTGTATCACATTCAGCAGCAAACAAATCTTCCTTTCTGATTCAATATTACTAACATTTTAGAGAATTAAAATGTGACCTTCTGATTCAATATTATTACCATTTTAAAAGAATCAATGATAAATAGGCTGGAGTTCTCTAGATTGAGACCCCCACCCTTTCTCTCAAAAAAAAACATTTTAGAAGAATTAAAAAGTGACCCTTCATATGAGTCATAGTGATTTCAACGATCCCACAACCAAAATAGTAAATTATTAAATGACAAAGACATACCTGAATACCGTCAAACTGCAATAAAAGGAGCCTCATCCCATCTATCAGCATCATATTTATTCCAAATGCATACAAAACCAGTTTGCATGGCTTTGAACTTCGTTACATACATAGAAGCCAACCATCAAAACAAAATTAGCATCAACTTCGTTTGACACATCAATCAAATTATAAGTCAGAAGAAAGCAGAACATAATGACCCATCCTGAGTAAATCTAGCGAATCCATATTGAATGAAACAATCAAGATGTTAATTAGGAATTAATGATTTCTAAAAACAAACATTTTTAAATAAGACATACAAAACACAAATATAAAGGAATAAATGGCCTTGACATACTGCATTTCACAAAAGTATAACTTTTACATGATATCCATGTGTGAACATGCACTTACAAACTCTATTATTTGGATCCATAAATTACACATTAGGAATTAATCATCTTTTCTATTTTTATGTTGTACTTATCGGTCCCGTGCCCAATTGTGGACCACAACCGCAAGCCAACCCAGTGCTAAGGGCTAGGTTTAGAATTTCCATTATGCATTTGTAGGTAACTCGATCTCATTCAAGCGATGATACTTTTTGTACTATGTTTACTTGCACATAGGTTAAGAGGAGGTCCATATCAGTGTTGAAAATAACGCGTTATAGAATCCGTTATTTGTATTATGAAACCTATAACACAAATCCAGCGCTATCTAACAATCGAAAATAACACCGTGCATCATAACAATGCATTTTTAACATTATTTTACATTATGTTACGTTATTTTATGTTACTTGTTAATTTTTTGAGTAATTTTTCAGATTGTTGCAAAAAAAAATTGATTCATAGTTGATTGTTGCAATTTATTTACTTGATTTCTTATTGTTTGCTTGCTTAATTATGTATATAATTGTTAGTTTGCTAATTTGTAATTGTCTGTCTATTGTAATTCCTCTCAGATTGCTAGAATTTTTTACTTACTGTTATTCTATTAAACTCTCAGCAAAACTGAAATCAACAATTACAAATAAAATGAATTAAGCATTACAAAATACAAATTACAACATTGTTAATGATTGAAACTGAAATAAATAAATTTGAAATCTTCTTTTCTTATTTGGTAATAACTGAAATTATGACTGCAAGCTTAATATAATTTATGAAGATAAATGTAAAAAAGATTGTGAAACTTACTAGAAGCTTAGAATACCTTATATGTGTTGTTGAATTTTTTTATATTCTTTTTTAGATTTTTAGAATTATTTTTCTATTTATAAAAATTATTATATATAGTTTTATATTTATTTTTATTAAATAAATATGAAATTGCATAACCTACGTTTTGCGTTACGCTATATGCGATGTAACCTAACGGAGGCAAAATGTTACGTTAACATTATCGCTATTTTAAACATTGACATGTGAGAGAGGGAGGGAGATAGTCTGAATAGCATGCTTGGTTCTTCCATGTCCTTGAAGTGCAGAAGAGAGGTGGTACAATTTTCCCCAGTACAAGGCAAATTAGTATAACCAAACAACCTTGACTCAAGTCACATTCTAAGTAGTGAGGTATAAGAAACCATGTGTTGCATATGACACCACCCTAAAGGTTAGTGAGCGCCTATTTATTTCCTAATTTCCTAGCAACTTTTTCATTTCTAATAGAAGTCAACTAGTTATTGACAAAACAATTTGCTCCCATGTGCATGTGCTCTTTCTTTATTGATTATACTTACACTAATACTAGCTATTAAGTTAATTTGAGGGAATCATGACATGTAGTGGACCCAGTCCTCTACATCCTTTCTCCTCTAGTTTGACCTAGTCCCCTAGGTCAAGTGATGACAAATCTTTTTGGCACATGATACTTGATTCTTTTAGTGCACATGGAGTTCCATCTTAGCTACTTAATCAATAACATCAACAAGATACTAACCTGTAGCTCCAACAAGTCCATTGAAACCACACATATGTAAGGTTTCATATGATGTTGCCTAGTGGAATAACTAATCAGTGGCTAAGTAGTGCAAATACGAGGAGACCAAGTTGAAAGGTAATTCCCTTGAATGCCGAGTTTTACTTCATGTGTCATTCTGGTATGTCTCCTCATCTTTGCCAATTAATGCACTGGTTAGATCTTGGGTTGTAAAGGACAACCCAATTTAGTTGTCGTGGGACATATATGTTCCCTATAATGTCCTGATTAATCAAGCTGTAACGTCACTCCTCTTCATAATTTTACAATTTGGCAGATCCATTTTCCTCATGGTTGGCTGGGATTCTCTCTGAGATCCCATCCTTCATTTTCAAAAAACAAAAAATAAATCTATTTTCCTCATCAGTACTTAATTCGACCCTTGGCTCATTTTTTTTCATTGTAACTTGGGCATGGGTAATTTAATAACATTTTGGCTTTGTTTTCATTTGAATTCCTATCTTTATGGCTGTTTAAAGGTCTGGATACGTCCCCAATGATGATTACTAATGGGTTAGTCAAGAGATTTAGCATTCCACTGGAGTTAGGAGTGAGAATGGGTGGGCTCAGGGCTGGTCGAGGGCCTACCCAGTAGAAAATATTTTACATGAAAATGATGTTTTCCAAGAAACTCATTTTCATATAGATTTTTTTCTGTCGGGCGGGCTATGTGCAAGCGCTGGGCCGATCCATTCTCATACCTAACTGGAGTTGTTATCTCAATGATAACAACCAATTGATTGAAGGGGATCATTGCATTATACCCCACACGTTGTTGTTCACTATTTAAGCCAAATAATCTATATGAAAATGAGTATTTTTAGAACTCATTTTTATATAGATTATTTTCAATCAGGTGGGCCTTGAGCTGACCCCATTGTCATGCTTAAACATAGCTACTATCTCCATGATAACAACCAATTGATTCCAGGATTGTTGCACTTTACCGTACTCATTATTGTTCACTATTAGCAGCGATTCACCTTTGCCAACTAATGCATTGGTTAAAGCTCAGGTTGTAAACGACAATCTAATTTATATGTCGTGGGAATATTTATGATGTTCCCTACAATGCCCTGATTAATCAAGTTGCAATTTCATACTTGATTTTACAATTTGGCAAATCTATTTTCCTCATCACTACTTCATTCGACCCTTACCTCACTCTTTCTTCATTACAACTTGGACATGGCTAACCTTAGTAAGATTTTGGCTTTATTTTTTATTTGAATTTCTATCTTTATAGTTGTTCCCAAATTTGGATAGTCCCCAATGATGATTACTACATGGTTAGATAAGAGTTTTAGTGTTCCATTGGAGCTAAGTATGAGAATGGGTGGGCCTAAAGCTGGTCTAGGGTCCACCCAATAGAAAATAATTTATAAGTTCCCTATAATGATTAATCAAGTTGCAACTTCACTTGCTTATGTTTTTACAATTTGTCAAATTCATTTTCTCATCACTCTTCATTCAATCCTTGGCCCATTGTTTCTTCATTGCAATTTGGGCACCTTAGTCTTAATAGGATCCTGACTTTGGTTTTTGTTTGAATTTATATCTTTATGGCCGTTCTCAAGTTTGGACACATCCCTAATGATGATTACTAAGGATTATGAGAGTTTTAGCTTTCCACGGGTGTTAGGAATGAGGATGGGATGGCCCAGGTCCGCCTAATAGAAGATAATCTATATGAATATGAGGTTTTCGCAAAAAACTCATTTTCATATATATTATTTTCTATTTGCGGGAGACCCTCGGCCAGTCTTGGGCAATCCTTTCTCATCCCTAGCTGGAGCTGGTATCTCCATGATAACCAATTGATTTGAAGTAATTGTTGCATTAAATCCTACTCATTGATGTTCATTATTTGAAACGACTCTTTTAACAATACTTGAGCTCATCACTCTCCTGAAGAGGTTTCACTTTTCTCTTCTTCATCCCATCCTTTTGCTGTCTGTAGTATGTGACGTGAGAGTTGGAGGTGGCTGGTTCTAGTTGAGTGTGGGAAATATGATGGTTGGTGAGCGTTAGGAGGTATCACCACTTTAGCCGTTTTTAATCTCTTCCGATGGATTGGTTTTATGGAATTTTGAAGTTAACCAATGACACGGCGAAATATTTCTCTTTCTTAGACATTTGATAACTGTACTTGGGTTATTCTGACATGGACATGCCAACTTTCCTCATCGCTACTTTCCACCCTTGGCTTGTTCTTTTACCATTGCAACTTGGACATGGTACATATTAAAAGGATTTTGTCTCTGTTTTTGATTTAAATTTATAGCTTTAAAGTTTTAAAATCCAACTTTATAAATTCACCATAAATCCCATTAAATTCCTAAAATCTCCATACTTAAAGAGAGGGTGACACTTCCTAAAGAGAGGGTGGCAGTGAGTAAATAATGGAGTTGAAGAGAGAGAGATGGAGTGAGTAAATAAGATGAGATATGGAGGGATGAATATTTAAGAGAGGGTGGGTGTGAGGGATTTAATCCTTAAAATTAATGTTGATATGGCGTAGACTGATATAGGGCTAGGGTAGTTAGGGTTGTTACACCCTACCAACCTATAAAGAAATTTTGTCCTCAAAATTAAGTAA
>JAUTWN010000049.1:0-15284 GCA_033043275.1 Ruscus hypophyllum | reverse complement strand
AGAATGAGGAAGACAAAGTCAGATGAATCACCTGAAATGAATGTCAGTATCTCATATGTTCACTCGTACAAATTCTAGAGAATGACTGCAAATCATTGGACAAGAGATGGAATCTCTACGATTGCCCATCAATTCAATAGAACCTAACAGTGAAAATATAAGGCTAGACTCATCATATCAAATGCTCCGACATAGACAAAAATCCATGCAAGACAAACCATAGACTTCCACAACATAAATGACGCCAACAGAATGACACAGAACAAGACAATGAATGAATGAAAAGACTAGACTCAGAAAAATTGACACTGAATCAAGGGAATACATCAGACACGTGTACATATAGCAGTAGTCCTAAGGAGATCCTATATTGAATCTAAAGCTCTGATATCACCCTGTGACGTTCCAATTTTCGAATAAGATGGGATTGGAAAATCACCCGGTGGGCATGCACTAAACGACGTACACATGGCCTTTCTAAACTAAAACAACGCAAGCATTATATGATATATTCATACAACAAGACAAGTTACGAAAAGAACAGAATAATTAATAATATATCACATAACAGCCCAACAGGTTCCAAGATTAGGAAATTCAAACTACTGCCATAAACTAAAACTGTATACATGTCCAGCCACAAGTAAATACTGACGTACCGATGCAATACAGGGGTGATACATAATACAAGACACAGAGTACATCAACTGAATATACAAGTGAGATGAAATACACTATAAAAAAATATACATACTCGATACAAGTAATGTACATATACTGAATATATATAAGACATGACAGAATGGAAATACAACATCTAATGCAAAATAAGGTAAAACAGCTGAATCTCACTACAAGAAAAAAGGGTTTTTAGGACGCTTTTAAAATCTCATTTATGACACTTATTTGTAAACTGTCATTTTTTAAATATTGTAGTAACTCTTATAATGCTTTTTTAAAAGGTGTCGTCTAAATATTATTTATGATGCTTTATATAAAAAGTGTCATAAATGGTTTTATTTTTTAGGATGGCTTTTTAAGGCATTTTCTTGACAAAGAGTTTTTAATACGGTATTTATGATATTTTTAGATAAGTGTCTTTAAAAAAATTTCCAACTCAATTCAATCCTAATACTCACATATATATGGACTCCTATAATAGGGTATTTATGACATTTTAAAATAAATTTCTTAAAAAAAATTCTAACTCAATTAAATCCCAATACCTGCGTATATACGGACTCCTATACCTTAAAATTTTCACAAACGTAGAAAAACCCAATCTCGTTCTTTTCCTTTGCTGTTCAGAAAGAAAAATTCTCGTCCACCTATAAAAGGATTTCTGCCAACAAAAATCAAAAAAAGGTATACATTTGCCCAAAAGAAATTCATAGATAATTCTTCTCATGCTCCCATAAATTAAACCTCCACCTCTGCTCTATCCTCTCCATCGTTCATACTCTGATTTACTATATTTGATTCCCTTCCAAGATGGAGACCCCATTTCTCGACAAAAAGAACCTAACAACCAATGGAGGAGGAGCAGCAATGCTGCCGCCGGGATTTGTTGAGGAGGAGGCTGCCTTATCCTTGGCGGCGGCCTTAGTGATGGAGGCCAGAGAAAGTGTTAACAAATCAAGAATCGAGGATGAGCCGGTGGTTCAGACTATGGGGATGCCTGCTTCATCTTCTTGATGGAGTCCAAGAAGCTGTGGTCCATCGTGGTGCCCATCGGGTTCAATGTCTTCTGCCTCTATGGCTTCAATTCCATTACCCAGATCTTTGTGGGTCACATCGACAACCTGGAGCTCTCCGCTGCCACCATCGGCCTCTCCGTCATCAGCAACTTCTCTTTTGGATTCCTTGTAAGCTAGCTAATTAATACACAAAGAATTTAATTTTTCATGTTCTTGTCTTACGTACTTAATAATAATTATTATCACTGTTAATTATTTTAGGGAAAATCAAATGGAATCATCCCATTATTAATACCTCGTATACACGCTCATTCCTTTGGCATGACTATGCTGCATGCATTGTGGTAGATTCCAAACTAATAATTTTGACATTTTGGATTTATTTGTTCAAAACTATTTTTTTTTTTCATGCATTGTGATCTCGTGCTTATAATCTATATATATATATTATGCGGTTGTGATCCGAGACTTATTCTCAAGGAAATTATAGATAAGTAGGCCGGTTGTGGCTAAAATTTTATATTATTGTATAGGGCAGACTACTATTTACAAAGCAAATTTTACCGAAATTTTTGAGAAATTTAGAGAATTAAATTATTAAATCTGTAACCGTTACATAGGCTATGCAAAGAGATTACAATCTTAGTTTGTATTCTTTGAATTCTGTCTCTGCACACTTCCTTGGAGAGTAGGTAAGTTTTCGATTTCAATAACTACGTGCCATTAGTTTGTAGCTATTACAAATTTAACTATAGCTGATATCATGTTCATTTAAATGCTTGAGTTACCTTTTTTATTCAACAATCCCATACTATTTGATTTTTCTGTTGTTGTGCATGCTTTGAACTAAAATGATATAGATAAAAAATAACTTTGCTATCAATGAGCAATTCTTTTTATATTCCTTAATTGATTAGTGTCCCTTATGTTGATAATATTATGTTTGAATCATGATTGTTGTGTAGCTTTTCCTTTGCAACTGAAACATGAAATTTTCCTATCTGGTTTGCAGTTATTTTATCAATATCTGGATTAACTGAAAGGATAGCAATTGCTATTGGCGCTTACATTTATAAGCATTGGATCTTCAATACTGTACTTACTCTTTGAATAACTTATTCTTTATAGTAATACATTGTCGATTTCACATTAATTCTTTATCAAATAAATTCTCTTGATTTTGTTTACAATCATTTACGAACTCAGATTACATATATTTAAGATGATATTATTTTCTATTCATGTTAATCGTGTAGATCAATCCCTAAAATGACATGAAGTTGAAGCTGCATTTAATGCAGAGACACTGCATAGTTGACTTGATCATAAGTCTACAAGCATCTATAATATCAAAAATGCTAACAATACTACTATCTGACTAGCATTGACTAGCATGGATAAAATGCTAACTCTCCCTATTTCTCAAGCCCTCACATCCCCAAAATCCCTAAATCCTCTTAACCTTAAATCCCAATTTAGAATCTAAGTTCTAGGCTCACAACCCCCTCTCTCTCTCTCTCTCTCTCTCTTGCTGAACTGAACCGAGCGACCCAAAAGGCTCCGGGTTAAAAACTGCTCGTGCGAGTGCGCATAGGCAAGAGGGTGGTTGAAGCTCACGTGGAAGGGTGACGATGAAGATGTCGGGGTCGAGATTGGCCATGCGGAGCACCGGCGGGGTTCCAACGACGTTGAGGCGGGATTTTGCCCCCATGCATGTGGCTTCTAATCCACCTATGGTACCTATTGTCATGAACCAGTTAGGGGTTCAACTTATTTTAGTTCATTGTACATGGTGAACATTGTAACATTTAGTTTTAATGGATTCAGGAAAGGCTTATATGTTTAGTGTTGATTTTAGTAGAATACACAACTTCTGCAGTGTTTACTCATTATTGATGGTTTAAATATATTCACTAACTTTTAGTAATTCTTTTTTTTATTTATCATATCTGTTGTTTCAGAATTGGAGTGGTTTTTATTTATCATACCTGTTGTTTCAGAATTGGAGTGGCATATTATGATTCTACTATCCGGCAACTATATGTTTTGGAGGTTTAGGAGGATGGACAAGGGGATTTCCCCCTTTTTAATCTCGGTATACTTTTCTTAGTTGTAAATTTACTGCTTGACCACATACTGTTTGGTGCTGCTTGACCTCGATTATATTTCCTTACCTTGTTTCCATGCAGTTGTTTCTCATCCTATTCCTTGATATAGGTTTCTATTCAAATGCAAACTTTGATTTTGTAGGCAGTTTCTTATTTGACAACAATACTTGAGAAGCTATTCTTCTGCCGACAGTTCCTTCTGTTTGGTTGATGAATCAGTAAAATTTCAAGCGAAGCCTTTGATCATATATGCTAGCACCAAAACTGAAGAATCATTTTTATCTGCATTATAATGAACTGGTTTATTTCTTAAATCCTTGGGTAAATAAAGAATTTGATTATTTTTGGCTGACTTACAAACTTTTACAGATAGATATGAGACCGCTATTCTAAAGCTTATTAGAAGTTCCATATTCAGCTACGAACAAGCATGGCACAAGTATATGCGTGAACATGTCTAGACAGCATGTAAAAGCCTTAATGCTTTCATTTCAGATTACTTGCAGCAAACTTCTATAAAGGTGATGCAAAGCAATTGATGATATGTAACTATTAGCTAACAGCTTCCATTTTCTTATTCTTTCATGTAACTGTTACTGATTGGTAAGATTGCTTGATTATTGTTTGCCATGGATTGAAGTATATAATTCACTTTGTTTCATGTTTAATTTCTACTTCTTTATAAATTTATAAGCTCATTCTTTGGTGGTTCTTGTATGTTCAGATTTGATATATATAAGCAAAAACAAATGTATGTCACAAGTTAAAACAAGGAGTACTTAACTGTATAAAGATCTTGCACCAGTTAACCAAAGTGTTCTAAATGTATATGTTACTATGTCTGCTATGGCACTATGCCTGTGTGAGGACCTTTGTTATTTTGAACTTGTTTGTCCTCCTGCATTTCATTAATAAAGATTTAATGAAACTATTTGTCATGTATGTTTGTTCATATCATGAACTAGTTTTTAATACAGTATGGACAATCTACATCCTTAATTTATAATGGAGTTTTGCCGTAAACATAAATGTCTTCATGTACAAAAAGGTCTTCATGATTACCAAACATGGGTGGTTCTCCTGCACAGAAACTCCATTGTCATGAACATAAACTCCATTGCCGTAAACATGGGTGGTTCTCCTGCATAGAAAGGTCTTCATGTTTAAATGACAATGGAGTTTTACCGTAAACATAAATTATTTCCTCACATATCATTTGTTGTCTTCCATGTGCGTCCATGTGTTGATCACCATCACCATCACCATCACCATTACCATCACTGTTATCATCATCATCATAATCATCAACATCACCATTATCTTCTTCTTCTTCTTCTTCTTCTTCTTCTTCGTTGTCTTGTTCTTCAGTTCAGGGAGCAGGGATGTTGTATATAATTGTCCAGACTTTCAATTCACCTCCGAATATTTAATGCATTATTTCCTAATAACTTTTGTACTTTGCAGGTGTCAGTGTCTAAAATGCTTCTCTTCCTCTTATTTGTAATAGTAACATATCTCCTAGCAGTATTTAATGCATTATTCACTAGCAACCCAAGTACTTTACAGGTGTCAGCATCCGAAAATGTTTCTCTTTTATGCAGGATAGTGACAGAGCCTCGCAAATCGTGTATGTTCATCAAATAGGTTTGTGTATTTTTTCTCTTCTTTTCCTTTTTTCTATAAGATTTGGCCTGTACATTATGTTTGCATTTTATTTCACTTTTACGTGTTGAACTGTCTTCAAATTGGTAATGAACAAGGAATTACTTAGTTGCTTCAGATTGCTTGTCATGTATGATGTCTACAATCTCTTTTGCATAAATGATGCTAATATGTTATACGTTATAGCCTATGTGTATGTTGTAAATTGTATGTAATAGTAAGTAGGTTCGCTTAGTCAAGCCTGAATTATAGAGATATGTGTTCGTGACTCTTTTTATTTAGTTTTATGGGTCTGTGATTGATTTTGATGCTGAGATGGTGATCTCGTGCCTATGATCTACATATATTTTGCTTGGTTGTGATCTGAGACGTGTTCTCGAGTAAATTATATATAAGTAAGTCAGTTGTGGCTGAAATTTTATACTTTTGTATAGAACAGACTATTATCAACAAGGGAGATTCAGGTAAAATTTTTGCTAAATTAAGGAAATTAGATTATTAAATCTGGGACCGATACATATAATTTAGTTCTAATTGTCAATAATCTTTAAAGATTGTATCAAGAAAATTTGGATGTAGGAGATGAAAGATTAAAGTGCCTCTGTATTTTTCTACAAAGATTTGGTTGGTTAGGCTTATCCCTGTTCAAAGAACCTAACTAATTGAATTCATTATTGATAATATGAATGCTTCGGAATAGCTGGGTAAGTATAACCATGATGGTTTCTGTTATTCAGTTCTACTTATGTTATTATTTTGACAAACAATATTAATTTTATACTCATATTCTTTTTTGTTATATAGGATTATGACTTGGGATTGTTTAAAGATGAATAAGGAAAAAAATATTTGTAGTTGATCGAGATGGCACTGTAATGAGATCGAGCTGATGGACATATGTTTATTACATGTTTTATTTGTATTTTTATTTTCATGTACTTTATATTTTGTTTTTGAGCTTATTAATGTATGAATTTGAAAAATTCAAAATTGAATGTGATACCTTAATATCAATTTAAAGTTAGTTGATTTGTTTTATGCATTAGGGATTGTTCAAATTGTGTTTTTTGATTGTCAATTATAATTTAATTGAAATTTTATTATGTTATGCATTGATCAAGTTGTCATGCTCATTTTAATGTGAATATTGTATATTATAGCAAAATAATATTAAGAAATAGAGATTTTTAGGATATTTTTTTTAGAATCTGTCTTGTAAATATATAGTTATTAGAATGCTTTTCTTCAAAAGTGTCCTAAATGATAATACTTTTAGGACATTTTTTCTAAAATATGTATCCTTTTATAACGTAATTTTAATAAAGTGTCATAAATGTTAGGGGATTTTAAAACATTTTATAAAAAAAAGTATCCTAAATGCTAATGTTTTTTAGGATGCTTTACCAAATACTTTTTACGACGCTCATATTAAGGACGTTTCTCTAGCAAAAAAGCATGCTAAAAAGCTTTTTAGGATGCTTTTTAGCCGTCTTAAAAGACCTTTTTCTTGTAGTGTCTATAAGAGTACAACAACAAAATAAGTATAAGAACTAAAAGAAACTGTGTGCCTGGAAGAAGATCTGGCTGTACTCCACACAACCTGCAACTCTGGCTCTGAGTCTCACAATCTAAGCATGTGGACACTCAGGGTCAAACCCAACAAGTAGAATAAACACAAGCAAGTAGTGGTAAATAAGTACAAATATTGAAATAAATACAGAAAAGAGGATAACAATCTAAACAAGAAATTGTAGCATAAATGAAATAAAATAATTCAAAAACACAACCTAATATCGAGTCTATCAAACGACATAAAAGCAAATACTATATAAATCCAAATGATGACAGATATGTAAAGAAAACTGAAAACTCTAACACGAAATCCTAATTCTTAAAACAACGTAAAATAAGTAGTGACGATGACTACACACAGCCAAAATCACCATCGTAAGAGTGACAGTACGAGGCCACTCAAATGGTATCTGTATGACAGCACGAGGCCATACACATCGCGACAGCACGATGCTGCAGAATCACGACACACGAGGTCGTGTACATCGGCTACACGAGGACAGTCCTCAAACATTTATACACTAACGAGATTCGATTTGGAATAAGCTTCGGTAAGAATAGTAACATCATATCATAAAAGTGTCTGTACATACCTGGATCCCGGCGACAGACGCTAGCGCTGAACTAGTCGTACCGCTAGGTACTCAAATAGATGATAGCTACTAAGATCAGTAGTGCCCGTCCTATCCAAAGATGAACAAATCAAATAGATGATGGTTCAGTACCACTTGGCCAGTCCCGCGAAGGGTACCAAAATGCGCATAGATATACCTCCATGATATGATATTATTATTCCCCACTCATTCTCCCAACCTCGAACTCTACTAAATTATACTACACCAAACTACACTTATTTCTGCAAAGGGTACCAAAATGCGCATAGATATACCCTTCTGATTTACATCATCTCCCTTGTTTACGCTTCTTGTTACTTTTCCATGTCTTTTGTCGAGTTATTTTATTTTTGTCCTATATTCAGTCTCTCGTTCCTTAGATTCTGTGCCGATCTTTCCTGTGATATCTCGATAAGAACATAATATCTTCTAGTAGCTGAACTTATTCCCTGCAATCAAATTGACTCTTTTACTTTAATCGTACTTCCAGATTACCCATACTTTTTATCCTATACTTGTCTGATTCTGAGTTCTATGGACTTAACGAGGCAATTGTAGCAACAATTGCAGTCATCCGTTAGGATTTTAATAAGCTGAGTTATAGACTAATTCTCCTTCGTATCTTTGATTTATTTACCTTGTTATTTTTACACCTCATCATTCCATCCATCTCTTGCTTCTATATCGTGATCGACGATTAGAGGACGAAAACTGCAAGAAATCGCCAGGACCCGAAGCTCGTTGACGTCGTTGGAGATCTTAATTAGAGTGCTTAGCGAAAGCGTTGCGAGTCTGCGATCCGCATCTCATTTTTATTTTGTTCATTTCAATTTACTTCATACTTTTCCAATTTGTCTTGATCGACTTTTCTATCTTTTCTTTGATTCAACCTTTTGTTTTCTCCCGTTTCTCTTTTTGTTCTCTCTATTTGATTCTATTTCTTTATCCGTCTTTAATTTTAATTTCTATGACGAAATTTCTTTTAAAGCGGGTAGATTGTAAGACCCCAAAACTCTAACTACGGTATTTCTTGTTATTTTCTGAATTTATTTATTTATTTATTTGGGTTTAAATATTATACGGCATTTAATTATTTTTTTACGTATTTTCCTATTTATCTTGTTTATTTAAATTCATATTGTATTTATTTATTCATTTATTTAGTTTACTCCATATCAAATTACTGTTTTGGTTTTATCTTTAAATATTTTCAATATCTAAATTTTTATAATAAGATCCAACCTTTTATTCTAGGTCTATCTAAGTTAATCAATTTCAATATTATTTAAATTTAATATTACCTAAAAATATGGTTTTCAAAATACTATCCAAACCCCTAGATTTGGTATTTAATTATTTATCAAATTATTCATCTTTATATCATCCCAAATACTTAATTTATCTATTTACTTATTTGTTTATCTATTTATTTGAAAATTTATTATTTTAAACCATGTTATTCTATCCTAAAAATATTTTATTATATTTATTTATTTACTTATTTATCTAAAATACATTATTTACTTATAAATTTTTTTATTTTAAACTATATTATTACTTCATCAAAAAGTAAGTAGGCAAATAAAGTACTAGAATTCAATTTAAAGTTCTTATCATTGTGCAAACATTTATTTTATCTTTAATATTTTAATTTTTGATATTCTTATCTTTGTAAGAAAAAAATAAATTAAAAATAATAAAACAAAAGTCTCAAACTCTCTCTCCCCATCCACACGTTTGCACCCAGCCAAACAATTTCCCACCCTAATAAAACTCTTATCTCCTATACTACTCTCCTCCCATCTCTATATATATTTATATATAAGTATTATCATCCCCCTATAACCCTAAGTCTGCAAACAAAAATAACAAAAAGCAAGCAGCAGTCGAAATTCTTTTCCCTCTACTCCTTTTGTTGCCTTCGTCCGCAACAAGGCGGACACAACAAACAAAGCAAACAAAAAGGTTAAAGGGGCAGTCGAAAATTTTCTTTCCTCTGCTCTTTTTTTTTGGTTGCTTTGTCCGCAGCAATCAAACCCAACAAGAAAGAAGCAGCCAAACGAGTTTTTACCCACTTCCTACTCCCTTTTGGCTTCGACCGCAGCAAGGAGGACGCAGCCATCAAACCAATCAAAAGAGGCTGCATAATCTTTTTCTTCCTACTCTTAGCTTTCGTCCACAGCATAATCAAACCAATCAAAAGACGCAACCATCAAACCGACGTCGACACCGCCTTTCCTACGCGCTGATTTTCCTTCGCTTGGCCGCACTGTGAAGCACAGTGTGCGTTTTCTTTGTCCTGACTTCATATTTGGTCCCCGTTAATTTCGTCGCTGCGTGCTCAACTCCTCGAATAGCGGAGCCAGATCCGATTCTGCTCCAAGGCAAGTGCAACCAATCTTCCTAAATTCTTACTATGATTTAATTTGTTGTTTCGATTGTTTGTGATTAAATACATAATTAATTTGATACTCAAATCTGTATATCATCATGTTTGTTGTACGCACACGATTATCATAGCACGTTGTTATACACTGATATGATTTCATGTAGCTATATTCCATTGTTGTTCATGATCGACACACACCACGTCACCCACTAGTTTCACTGCATGGATAATATTGTTGAGCTTCGTATATTGATCTTTACTTGTTACCTGGTATTCATCACAGAAATTGTTGCACCAAATAACTATAACTGTCATGTAAATTTATAACCGCTATGAATCTTTCTATCGTTGTTGTATTGGACCTGACTTAGTACATCACATGTTAGGCTCACCCTGATTTCATAACTTGTCACTACGAGATTGTGCTTGTTGCGTGCCAAACATGATTCATATCACATTTATCTATGATTATACTCATTACCTGCTTGTTGTTACATTCTACAGCTTTGTTTTGCTATTATTTTACATGTCCTATAGGGCCACGCACCCAGAGCTATACTCGTCTAGTCGTTATACATTATATTAAGGGCCACACGTTCGGAGCTCTGCTCGTCTAGTTGTTATACATCATAGTAAGGGCTACGCGTCCAGAGCTCTACTCGTCTACTTGTTATACATCATAGTAAGGGCTACGCACCCGGGGCTCTGCTCGTCTAGTTACTATACATTATCTTAAGGGCTACGCATCCGGAGCTATGCTCGTCTAGTTGTTATTATTATTCTTGAGTGCCTGTTTCCACCGATTGGTTTCAAACTTAACAAAAATCATTAAGTAGTTCAATTTAAACAATTAGGATTAGAACCCCGACATGTATACTTTGTCACTTAGCTTATCTTGCAGTCAGTTCATTTATTTTATGATTTCTATTTAGTTGATTCATGAGATTTATTACCCTGCCACGTCATGTATACCTAATAGACTCATTCTCATTCACATGTATAATTATTGTTGTACGTAGTTTCTTTTATTTGCTACTATTCTTGTACCCTCACTCTTACTTGTATGTTTGTTCGTTTACCCCTTTGCTTTTATACACACATTGTGTGCCTGTGTGTTCTTTTCCTCTTTGATGCACTTGCTGGATCGTTCTGAAGATCCTGGTTTGGCACACCCAGACCTTGACTTGCAGGATTTTCATAGTAGTTGATCCATTCATATCAGATGCGACGATCGCTTTCATTCTCCCTAGTAGCTTTATCTTGGTGAGTCATTTGTTTCTGTTCGTTTATTTATTTTGTCTTGTTCCTGTTTCAGTCTCTTTTCTTTTCATTCATGTTGTTTTACTTTATATATGATGTATATGTAATTGTGACAAACTTTAGATGTACAAAAATCAGACACCTAAGGCTTGTCGTGTCCTTCGGAATACGTCGCCGAACGCTACACCGTATCTCCATATACGGGGCGTTACACCTGTAGAGGAGGAGGAAACTGAGATGAGTACACACTCATGAAGTTGCGCTGCTCATCATACAACGACTGTATCTGGATCTGCATGGCTGACATTTGACCTAGAATGGAAGTCTGAGAATCCAAGAGTTGTTAATGAGAAGTCCACGGAGTGATGGCTAACACTATTCATCTCCCGTGTTAGTCTGGCTATTACTATTCATTAGTGCATCCACAGAGTGACGGTTAACACTATTCATCTCCCGTGTTAGTCTGGCTAACACTATTTATTAGTGCGTTCACGACTAATACTATTTATCTCTTCGTATTAGCCTGATCGTCACTATTCATTAGTGCATCCACGACTAACACTATTCATCCTTCGTGTTAACCTGACCATCACTATTCATTAGTGCGCCCACAGCTATCACTATTCATCTCTTCGTATTGGCCCAGCTAATACTATTCATCCCTAGTATTGGCTAGGATAATCCATTCCCTTTGCGGGCTAGAAAGTGTGACAAAGTTGTAATATTTCCTTTGCTGGTTAAGAAGTGTGGCAAACTTGTAATACTTCCTTTGCTAGCTAGGAAGTGAGGCAAACCTGTAAATCCTTCTAGTAAACTCTTCATAAATATCTCCACTCACTCTGATTAAGTCTCACTATTTCACTTCACCTTCTCTCTTTTCAAGTTCTTTCCAAGAGAAAAAAACTAAGCTCCATCAATCTTTGAAAAATCATAACAATTTATAGAAAAATTATAAAATTATCAAATTGAAAATCCACTTGCAAAATCTAATACTTCACCATCCCTGCGAGTTTCGTAACTCAATTCACTTCGTGGATCGAATTTTTCCGGTGCAAGGGAAACAAGGCAAGGACACTTCTCATTCCACCTTTAATTAATTATTTTAGTATTTTAAGGATGTTTTGAGTAATGTAGTTGCAGTAGTGTAGTTTGGAATTTTTTGTGAATTTTTGGAGATTTATTCGGATTTATTAGAGCCTTTAGAACACTTGTTTGTGTTTGAGGGTTTTATTTGTAAAATTTCATTCTATAATTTTTTTAAATATTTCTAGGGTTCCTATTGCAAGTTTTCATTTCCTCTTCCTCTCTCTCGTTCAAACCCACGCGACCCCCTCGGGTTAGCTCTGCTCCGCCACCATCGACGATCGTCGGCTGTCGCCGCCTGCTGCCGTGGATCGACGGTGTCGCGGCGTCGTAAGCCATGGCTAGCGTTGCTCCCGCCTCCCTCCTCTCTGGGTCTCCTCTCTCAAGTTCACCACCAATGATCGCTCGCCGCCTCCGCCGTCGTTGCGACCATCGCTCTGCGGTGCCAGCTTCTGTGTTGGCACCGGCAGTGGCCCCCATCGCTGTCCCCGACGTCTCCCCTGTCGGGGGGCTCCTCCATTTCCTCGCTGGGTGCCAGCGATGGAAGCTTCACTGGTCACCCAGTGAAGCTTGCTTTTTTATATATTTTTTATTTTTTTAAATCAATTTTTATTAACAAAGTTGTCTCTTTTCTTGTTATTTATTTATTTTTATTTTTTTAAATCAATTTTATACTATCAAACGAACTCCGATTGACTTGAAACTTCTTCAACTATGCTATTTAAGATTCGCGTAATAATGTTATAAATTAAAATAATTTTGTAATTTTTATCATTTTTAGTATTATTTAATTAATTACTATATCCTATAAATTCCTATTATAACTGTAAATTCTATTTTCGGACATTATCACGTCGCAGAAATTCTTGCATTCAACTTCCAACTTCCATTTAATGATTTTATAAATAATTAGCCAAGTTAAAGAAGATTTTGTTGTTTCTATTATTAGCATTCTACTACTATTGTTATTATTATTATCTTCTATTATTATTATTATTGTCCTTATTATTATCCATATTACTATTATCTATATCTATTACTATAGCTTTTCCTTAACCAGTATTCTGGAACTGTTGGATGTATTAGTATTATATATTATGACCACGAAAATACTACACTACACCCATTTTGCATATCTATCTGATAACATCAGTCTGCGTGTTGTTGAGTCTAATCAACCTGCATGATTAATCAAAAATGGGTCTGCCTAGTAAAGTTGGTATGCATTCTGCATGTTAGCTAGATGATTGCGTGTGATCATGGGAGCTATGGGAGTTTTCTGGGGGGAAAATTGGTGGACTAAGTACCGTGTTATAGGGATCAACAGATTGCAATCGATCCTGCCAGCTTCGGTTGGGCCTGCCAGCTTCGTGCTGGGCCTGATACCCCGACTCCTATGATACGCGAACTTCCACCATTCAGTTCCAATCATATATCATATCTATTCTGATGTGCTTTTGTTCTGGTTTGGTGTGCCGCATTGTTTTATGAACAATAGGCTATTAGTTACGTTTTCTCCAAACTATATTTTCATATCATAAATAACCACCTCTTTTGCTTGGGATTTCCAATTGATGCATTCAGTTTCCTGTCGTTTCTTATGTTTCCTTATATGTGGTTACTATATAATCCAGCTTCGATTTGGGCTTGAATTTTATTTAAACCAGCTTCAACTTGGGCCTGCAACTCACTTAATCCTGCTTCGACTTGGGCCTGTCATGCCAGCTTGTCTGGACTAACGTAATCTAACTAATTCGGCTTCGGTCGATCTCGAATTTTGATGTATGTTTTACCCGTTTTGTATATAGGAGTTGTGTTTTCTAAGCCGCTGTTTTACGATTCCATTTCGCTTTACGTAATTAGATTAGGTTTTATTATTATGGTTTTATGGATTTTGTAATTAAGAGTTTTGGTAATTAGGAGTAGATTAGGAAAATGATTATAAACTTTGATTTATCGATTTCATATCGATGTTTTCGTACTTAGGTTTTCTTGGGGTAGGTTTTCTATAATGTTTAAAATACGATTTTCCTCGATTTTCGCTAATGCTTTACTCACACACCTTAGCCTAGTTTCCTTTACCTTATCTTGTTGTTATTATATTTGCGCAACCCTTCTGCTTATACTGTGTTCTTGCTTGGAGGTCTGACCCCTGGTTCTCCACAAGCCAGATCTCGAGTACCTACAGGATAGCTTCCAGTCCCAAGAGAATGTACTGCCGCAGGACGACTCTAGCTATCAGGAGCGCACCGGACTGCAGTTGGACGCTTCTCTATCTTTTGTAGTTATGCAGTTATTATATAGTTATCTTTTTATATAGCCGTTGTTGTTCCTTTGTACTTTCACCATCTGTACTTGCAAATAGTATGGCTCCCAACTTGTAATCATTATGTGTTATATCTCTAGGACCACACCTCTCATTTTGTAATCTAACTATGTACTTGACTCATTATATTAATAGAGATGTTATGCTATCGATGGTTGGTCGATTGTGATTGTAATACTTGCAAGTAGTTAAGAAAAATAATAGGGCCTCATGGACTCAGTCGGTTCGGAGTGTCCGCCGATAGCTTCTTTACCTGATGGGCAAGTATGCCTCACGAGTTTTTCGGCAAAAAATTTCAGAGCCTACTACGAAGCATTACAGAGTTGTATCAGAGCTTTGGTTCTCCTTAACTCTTGGAAGTGTTGCAGTCACGCATACATGGTTCATTAATCTTTCTTGATTTCTGACTCAGTCTTCCAATCGTGCTCGAAACTTTGACCACATTCCTTCATTGAACCCTTCCGCTTCCTCACCGTGTTCAAATATTTGGTCCTGCCTCTTCATTGAAATCTTTCGCTTTCCTATCGTGCTCAAATAGTCGTACTCATCTTCTTATTGAGCTCTTCCATTTCC
>JAUTWN010000048.1:0-15494 GCA_033043275.1 Ruscus hypophyllum | reverse complement strand
CTCTATGCCTTTCCTCGACAAGGAGAGTAACTATTATGTAAAGAGTAACTCTTGATTACAATCCAATCTAGTATGTTTATCAAGACAGCACCCTAACTTTTAACCAAAGCTAGTCGTCTAGCCTAATTTCTCTTCATAAGTGTATAACATAGCCACACTATTATCCTTAAATAAAAATAGACTCGAGTGTGCCATAAAGAAAAAGAGTTTGAGGAAATAAATGAAAATAATCTCAATTAAGATCAATAAAAATTCCTACGATCCTTATAGATAACATCTTCAAAATATGTAGAAGATTAAGAAGGAAGACGTCTTCATTGCTGAAGCTTTAGACTGTTGCACCTTGCGAGGTGGTAGATGATCATTGTCATATACTCCTTATAAGTGCCTTGCAGTATTAGTAGCAGCTCCTTCTAACTCTTCAAGAATTCTTCTCTTTAAGTTCTTAATTTCTCAATCGATTGGGTTAATAATATAATGGGATTGTAGCATATTTTATAGAGAAGTATTGCCTCTTGTTTAGCCTTCAATACATAGGAATAGGAGTGTACCCATCATAGGGATAAGAGTCTAAAACTTTTCTAAAAACAAGTTCTTTATGGATCTTCAAACATATTGAGAAATCAAATTCAAAACTAAATAGGAACCTAAAAATCGACCTACTATCGACAGTTGATTGGCTAACTATCGATAGTTGGACTGTATAACTGTTGACAGTTAGCTGCTGATATCCAATCTGAGAGCAAACTATTGATTCAACTACTAATGTACTATTAACAGTTGCTGAACTATCGACAGTTCACTCCTTGTGTCGACATTTCTGATATACACAGAACTTGCAAGCTTGTTTTCACTTTATTTCTCTTCATTTCCCTTTGGTTCTTGTTTATACATGCACACCTTAATGAAAACTCATCAAGCACACAATAAATGGTTGTTATTCATCAAACAAAGGGTTATTATATAGATTTACACCAACAAGAATGATGTCGGGGCGTAACATATTGGGGCCAGAGGTTGTTACTCAGGCTTGGACCAAGTGAAGATAGTCTGAGAGCAGTTGAAGGTTGCTCAAGAGTGAAAGAAAAGGTAGGCATATCAACATTAGAGGCCAGTTGAATTAATATAAGGGATAAAGTTTATGTAAGAGTATTACCGATGAAAGGAGTCCTTAGATTCTGTAAGCAGAGAAGGCTCAGTCCCAGATACATAGGTCCCTTTGCTATCATCAAAAGGATCGAGAATCATGCCTACAGATTGGTTCTGCTAATGGATTTAGATGAAGTGCACAATATGTTCCATGTATCATAGCTAAGGAGGTACATTAGAGATGAAGGCATAATTTTAGATCTCTCGGAGGTGCAGCTTGGACCAGATCAGACATTCGAGAGATAGCCAGTAGCTACATCGATCGGAAGGAGAAGATTCTGAAGAACGATACGATCCTAATAATGCTTATCTCTTGGGATTCACATTTACTAGGAGAGTCTACCTAGGAGCAGGAGGATAAGGTTTGAATGAAGTACTCTTATCTGTTTTAGTGATCATCCCAGGTATCATTATCTTGTTTTACAATCCATTATATTTAATTCATCATCATGTCCACTATATCGATCATTCCTTTAGTACTTAGCTTATCTATTTTAATTTTAAGCATGAAATTATTTTTGTAAGGTTAGTGGAATGTAATGACCCAACTTGTTATGTTCCTTAAATCAAATTTTTTCATATCATTCGTATCATATTTCAGTGATCGAGTACTGATACCGATCAACAATGATCAAGCCGATATTGATACACATTCTGGTTATTATTTTGACACTGGGTAAGGTGAATTGTACTCGTCTCAATTTATCATAAATTTTGCTAATTTTTTATTTTTTTGGATTAATCTAGAAAAATCCCCTTAAATAATAATACTTTTATCCATAGAATTGTACTGGAATTTCGATAGCATTAGGTTGACTTTCATGGTTAAGTAAGTGATTCAACTTGTGATGTGACATAATGTGACATGGAGTTAATAAGGGGGTTTAATATAGGTTATGGTTTTGTAATGAATTATTTAAACTAAAAATTATTTTTAATCAACCTCACCTACCCTACACCATACTCTCATGCTTCCTATTCCCTTAAATCAAGGGATTTGCCATAAGATATTTTGGATGCACACATTTATTAAGAGGGCTTTTCTCTTACCATTATTTTATTTTCATTTCATCCTTGTGAGAAGAAAAGTTAAGAAGAAAGAAAGAAGAGAAGTGTGAAGAAAAATAAGAGTGAAGAAAAGAAAAAGTGAAGAGAGTAAGAAATTAAGAAAGAACTAAGCCTTAAACCAACCACAATCCCTTCTCAATCTCTTCTCTCAAATCCATGAAGAAGGGGGGAAATCCAAGGAGCAAGGCAAAGGAGGAGCATGGACTTCTACCCTTCTTAAAAATTATCAAAATGCAAGTTGATTCACTCACTTCTCACTATAATTAGTAGAACTAATGGACTAGGTTCAGATTAGGGTGTAAAGTTTAGATTTTTGTATGAAATCTTCATTATTCATGTAAATTTAGAGAAACACAAGCAATATAGACATGAAATAGGCATGAGACATGCTTGGTGATAAATGATTGAACCTCTTGAAGAAATTTAGGGATTAACAATCATGATCCATCTGTAGATCACGAATCTCGATTCGCAACCTGTGGTTGAACCCAACCCATTAAGCTTCATATTTCTATCAAATGCTAAAAAAAATGAGTCTATCTGTTTTCATGTTTCAAAACTTGCAATTGTTTCTGTTTAAGTACTAAATTAAGGATTTTACATGCAAGTTACGAACTTTGTTAATTTAAGGAAGATACATAATTGATCTTATGGTTTTCTTATATGAAATTTAGTATAATTGATTAGTAAGATACTTGACTCCATGTTGATTTAATTTGTGATGATCTTAGAATATTACTATGTTAAAATGTCATGCTAGAACAATTTGTGTGATGGTTTAAAAATCTCATTTTTATTTTTTTAGTCATGAAATGATGATTCCAAAATTTAAGAGCTATATATGTTAGAAATTGTTAATGAACAAGATTAAATATTTTGTAGATTAAACTTGATTTATGCCATGTAATATTTTATGCACCTATACCATGTTAGGATAGGATGCTAAGTTGAGAAAACTTAATTATTAAGAAATTTCCTTATCATCATAAATTTTTATTCAAGTCTTTAAGTACTATTTTCTGTAATTATGTTCATCAATAGAAATTTATTCTGTTATAGTAAGAGAATAGTGGGAAAACTGAATATGACATCAAAATTTCCTTGGAAATGTGAGTTTTAACCCGCAGATCACAGATCATAGTCTGCGACCCACGGACAGAAGGTTTCCACCTCTGTAGAAATTTCTAAGCAAGGTCTATCATGATATTTTGCTCCTGTTTGCATGTTTACAATTTATTAATAATGTATGTACATTGATGAACAAAATGTTATACCTAAGATCGTAACTTGGACTTATGGAATTGAACTTATGGTTAATTAAAGCTCCTATAAAATAACTTATCCACATAAATTTGATCTATCCTAGTAACTTTGGGTAAATTATGATAGTGGAACTAGACTCTGAGTATTAAGATTAACTTATACATGGAAATTTAGACCCAGGGAAGCCTTAAGATCTACGGATCATGGATCTCTAGTCTGCGACCCACCGGTTGAACATGTCCAAACCTATTTAAATTCCATAAGATTATTTATATCATATATTTTATTATATTCTCATATTTAGGTTTCTTTGAATCTTGCTGTAAATGAGAAATTCACTGTCTAATTGGACTTAAGGTTGTGCTAGAATTAAATTAGATTTTAATTTAAAGTTTTAGTTTAAAAATATGTTTACATGATTCTAGGCCTTTCTAGTCATCAAATTTGACTTTAATGATTAAATAAGGTAATTGATGTGGGCCTATAGTGGTAGGAAAAATCTTGGGTCTAATAGGTATTGAAGATCCGTAGATCACAGGTCCCTAGTCCATGACTTGCAAGCCCAACATGCCATCTTGGGCCTAGATTTTTCCCTCATGTCTAATTAAATATTTCCTAAGTACTTGTATGTGTATAATCTGGAAAACTAGACTGAACTGGCTAAAATAACAAAATTAGTATGTATCTTCATAAAAATAAAAATTTTGTATTCAGAAACTTTATCATGCTAATTTTAGTAATAATGATTAGTTATACTTAGCAATTTTCATGATTTAGGCTATGTATGTGGGCTTGTACTAATCACATATTTTAACCCAAAGTGTTAGTCATGAATTAATTCCTTATTCATGTTTAACTGAAACTCTAATCACTTGGATCTAGTATCATGGATGTAATTAAGAAATATGGATACTTAATGCGGATCATTGCTAGGACATATTGTTAATTCATATGAACATGATCTTGTACTACGATATGTTTGAGTATAGGTATGTCAAGACATACATGATACACAAGTATTGGGATATCCTGGATACAGGACATGTCCCGAGTATCATGATCTTGATTGAGATATACATGGTTATTGATCACATGGTTACATGGACTTGACATGAGATACTTGCTTATACATGGACTTAACATGGATTACTTACTGTACATGGACATGGTGACGGACATGTGCCTAACTTAATATGATATAGTATTCCTCTTGACCAAGTGTATCATAATTAATATGGAGATGGGGGAATTAGGTGGTTGATTAATATTTGTATCATAAGGAGTTTAGGAAGGTTGCATAACCGAATCAAGAACCCACCACAAGGGTAGCTTAGGTGATACTGGCCACCATCTCATGTTATAGTCCATCTTGCTGGGTCACCCTTACTACACGTAATATGTGGCATCTACATGTTACCTAGCGGTATGGCTAGTTCTCAGGTATGCACAGACACTCTCATAATATGAGTCATTTAATCTACCATCCTATTCCATCAAGAGTCAGCATTAGTGTATAGAATTTGTTGGGCTGATATGTGTTGTGATTCTAGACACTTAGATAATTATTCTGTTATTCATTATTATACACATCACCTTACACCTGACATTTCACTACATTGTTCCTTCATATTTTCCTACTTTTATTTCTACTTGTCATGTTTGATCCTGAGTCCACTCACTCAGGTGCCAAGGATGAGGAAGAGTAACTACCATTGGACAACCCATACATTACAGAGATCGTCGAGTAGATGTTGGATATCTTTCCCTCACTCCTTTGTATTTGTACTTTTAATATGTACTTTATATTTCAGACTCAGATCATGATATGTATATTATTTTTTTATCATTGTGTATTTTGTACCCTGATCAGCAAATCAGTGTAGTATTCTCTTGTATTATATTTATATTTTGGTTATGGACATGTACTTTTATAGTTTATTTATATATATGGCAATAAACATAGTCAATCAATCATTGACCTGTTGAAGATTCAGATTAGTTAGTTAATTTACTTGATAGATTAGATTATCATTTCCTTAATATTATCATCTTATTTTTGTTATTATCATTTATCACTTATTTTATAAAAAGTCTTGTGTATGCTAGTTTTATGTGTACCCGCTAGGTGTTACACTCCGTCTAACTATTATCAAGAATGGGGAGTCACACCTGCCACCATGAACCATGTGTAGTATATAGAAGATGCACCTAGCTAGAATCTACCTCCAAGTTTATATCACACAAGCCAATCTAGTACAATCATCTCTAAAGAAGTATATGCTTCGATTTGAGGTGTGGAACTCAAGGGTCAAACCGTGCGAATGAAAATAATGCGAGTGCGGGATGTGGCAAACAAGTGTATCATGAATATAGTGACTGGGTCATGTCATGAATAAGATATGTGAACATATAGTAATAATAATAACAATGAAGCAAACAAGAAGAAATGTCATATAGTGCCAGGTGTCAAGTATTCTTAATCTAGGTGTCATGTCATGTCGTCAAGAGCGAAATAGTAAAATGTGGGATGCCATGCCTAGTAATCAAATGTTAATTGAGTAACATGTTAAATCTAGTAATCATGTGTGTAGTCAGGAGTTCCATGTATCAGGTCAAGTGATAGGGGCAGGTCAAGAAATAGGATCATGCTAAAATAATCAAGTTAAGATCATGGATATCCCTATGCTTATCATTAGAAATTATAAGGAAAATCAAGCAAGTCAAAGGATAATAAACATATCCTGATCACATTAGGAATATCAAGAAAGATAAGCATAAGCTCTGACTTCAAGCCAACATGTATATCCAAGCAAGTTATGTATAATAATTATATTGAGCAATGGACTCCAATAATATGCCTATCATGTTGAGACATAATCTCTAAATCAGTTTATCATGTTGAGCACTTAGTCTCTAACAATAAGCCTATCATGTTAAGCACATAGTCTCTGACAATCAACCTATCATGTTGAGTACATAGTCTCTAGCAATAAATATATCATGTAATAACATGCAAGTATGGAAACATGGGGCCATTTGGTCATGGAAACATAAGGTTGATCATCATCATACAAGCACATGTCACAGTAACATGGGGTCGATCAACATTATGTCAAGAAAATACAAGTAATATAAGCAAGAAGTACAAATCTTATGTAATCAAGCACAAGTCTAGTTAAGATCATGAAAGCCTTAGCTCAAGGCCAGTAAGGAAGTGGTAACATAGGCCTAATCATGATACAAGTGAAGATCAAGAGAAGTATTCAACATGGGTAACATGTACAAGGATGCATGCAAAATCCCATCAGTTAAGAACAGGATCAAATGCCAATGCCATGTCGAGACTAGGCATCACAAGCTAACAATCTAAATCAGGTATGCAAGTCATGTCTGGCCATGTCAAGTCAAGGTCAATAATCGAATATTCTAGTTTAATACCATGTATCATGTTAGGACACACTCATGAAGCAAGCAAGATTCCTAACTAGCATCACAGGTAAGTACCAGTGTTTAAAATATACTACAAGGTTAATAGGTTACACACAAGCATGGTAACGTAAAATTAGGATTCATACTATGTATTCGGTGATACCAAGTGCCAAACATGAATCAGAGTAATGTGAAGAAATCAAAATTATGATATATTAAGCTATCGATCTCAAATAAATCACATCAAGTTTCAAGATACAGATAAGTTATGTCAATCATGCATGTAAATGTCTTAGAAAAGTAATAGGAGTCTATGAATTTGAATCATGCAAGATATAAAAGTGATAACCACATGATTTAATATCTAAGACCTTCATGCATCAAGTAACATAGACATGCAAAAAATATGATAATACCATGAAATAGCCAATGTGATTGCATTATAGTGACAAATATAAAAGAATTAGTCATTAACATGTCGAGTTTCACAACTGTGCGTAAACTATATCCAACGGGTTAGTCTTGAGTTTAGGTAAGCTTTAGGATCATATTAAGGCTATTGGACATGGATGTTATGTGACAAATCGAGAATTGAGAGAGGTTAGCTCTCTGGTTTATGCAATCCCAAGAGGTTTATTAGTCAATTAAATGTTTTAGGCCTGAAAGTAGGAACAACAAAGAAAATTATGGTTGCAGACTAAAATTAGCATCCGATGTCGTACCATGGCCACTGGGTAGTGGCCATGGCCATTGCCTAGTAGCCTATTGGGCTTAACTCATTATCATGTTTCTCTAGAGCCTTTGTCATGACACAAGGGTTTCATTTATGTGACTAAAATTAGATTTTCATTGACGAATCAAACACAAAATAGATCATAAAGTTATAATATACTAAAACATAACTAATCTAAATTAATTGATAATCCAAGCATAAAATCTAAATAAAACTATGTCTTGATGCTAATCCATACATAGTCAAGGGATACTAAGTTAAACATAAGAGTTATTAAGTGTGAGGATTAAAGATGTATTTTTAAGAAATAAACCATATCATGGTATCATGAATTAAATGTAAGTAACAAAACTTAAACTTAAATCAATTAAAATGCATGATTAATAACGAAATGTAGCAAGAGTGATGTTACTTACCTTACCCTATGGAATGAAGATGAGAGGGCGATGATAGGGTTGATGAATTTCTCCTTCTTCTCCTCATCTTTCTTTCATCATTCTTCAAAAAATAAAAATGAAAAGGGAAAATAGGATGAATGGAAAGAAAGGATAAAATGAGAGAGAGAGAGAGAGAGAGAGAGACAGAGAGAGATGAATGGACCAAGTGAGCAAGAGGGTAAGGGGAGGAGCTTGGTGCAATTCAGTTGGTAGGGGACGTGATCCACAAAAGTAGGGTGGAAGAGTCAATAAGGACAAAGAAATGAAAAGAAATGTTTAATTAGGATAAAGTTTAATATTGAAACAAAATTAAATAATCTTAGGATAAAATAGTATAAATTAAGAGAAGATATTTGGTAGCCCATTAATGATGCATATGGTATGCCATGGTGTTAGATCTTGTACGAATAAAATAAAATTATTTTAATCAATCAAATTTGAACTGTCTCAAAAAAATGTAAAAAATTCAGCATAAATCGAAAAAAGAGATAATATATCCATTCATTTTTTGAGATAATCTATATATTAGAATTAAAAATATATCAATTTTACACAATATCGAACCGATATTAGTATCAGGCATCTTGGACTGACTCGGCTGATACAGAATGTTGAGGTTCTCTAGGAGAAGAGAACTCATGCAAAATTTATTTTTCAAAAAAAAGTAATAAAATAAAGTATTTTTAAATTCTCCATCAGTATCTGATCTAATATGCCTAATATGGGAATCATTTTCAATTTTAAATCTTTTAGAAAAAATTTGAAAACATTTTAAACACTGACTTTGTTGGCTAGAAACATCACCCATGTGAATCTAAAGTAATCATCAACCATAACTAAATGATACTTATTATCACATAAACTCTGTGTACTAATTGGACCAAATAAGTTTAGATAAAGCATATATAGAGGTTCAGTGGTACTTGGCCTTTGCTCTTGAAATAGGATTTACTAAACGTTTCTTTGATACACGCTTCATATACCTTAGTTCTCTCAAGGTTGCATAAAAACTTTTTTAATGATTTTTAGAGGCTTAAATCATGTTGAAAACTTATTTTAAAATTTAACGAGATTGGAATGGTTAAACAGGTTTGAACATAAGAATAAGTGAGTTTTTGGTATGAGGTTCACAAGCAATTAGTTTAGAACTTAAGTCATATAGATTAGTAGGTTCAGGTAGGTAAACAAATGGGTAATAACTTAGGTTTCATATAGGGTAATTAGGTTATACTAATCTAGGATCCCAAGAAACCCAGTAAGACAAACTAAAAAGAGAGGGAATGAGAGCTTTAACCTTTAATGGTGAACCCAAACTAGATGAAGTAGAAGGAGGGAGAAGAGGTGGTTCCAGTGAGCTCTGGCATGTGCAAGGCAACACACGAGGAGGCAAAGGGTGGCTGCTCCTTTGGGCGACTACTCCTTAGGCAGTTGTTCCTAGGAGTGGTTGCTCTTAGGTTGGCTACCCTTGGGGTAGTCAACCTTTTAATGGTCAGTCGGCTAGATGAAGGAGAGGAGGAGGTGCTGGCTTTGTGGAAGGAGAGTAGGAGAATGAGAAGAGGGAGGAAGGAGTGTTGCAGGGGGTGAAATGTTACTGCCCTGTTGCTATTCTTGCTATTATACGGCTATACTTGGGCAGTCCGGGCTACTAAAGGATGGCTGATGGTGCTCAGTCAGGCACCGAAGTAAGGGGTACACCAAGGAGAAAAGAGAGAGTGAGAGTTTGGTCGCATTTTCAAATATGTTTAAGAGGTGGAGGCCATGGGTTTATATAGATCTCTTGAGAATAGAGGAAAATGGATGGCATAAATCAAAGGTGAATTAATTAGAGAATTAACTTTGCAAAATTTGAACATGAGGAGAAAAATGGGAGGAGAAATAGCACACATGGGGGAGCCACTCATGGAGAGAAGTGGTTTGGGGAAGAAGATGAAGTGTAGGGAAACATGGTTAAAGGAAAGCAAATTAGTGTTAACTAAGCATATGATGGCATGCCTAGTTGGTTTAGTAGGACATTTGGTTCAATTAGTCTTAGGTTTAAGGCTTGGTGTAGGCACTTATTCTTATTAGTTTTTATCTTTTTCTTTTTGGGTCGGGCCTATGGCATGGGTTTGGATTTGAGCTTAGATAAAAATAAAATTAAATAGGAGGGATGGACTTCTAATAAAATAAAGAAAAAGAAAAAATGGACTTAAATATTTATTAATAAAAATAAGGTAAATGGGTTTAAACATTCTCATATCATAATAATATTTTTATATAGAAATATTATGCATAACTTTCTTTTATCATCATCATAAAAATATCTTAATAGTAAATATCATAATAATGACATATTTATAAATTTAATGGAAAATAAACCAAATGGCCATTTAAAATGTGATAAAATAAATCATATTATAAATTAATTTAGTTTTAAATTAAAATATACATACATATATTTCTTTTTATAATGAAATTATTCAACCTAAAATCATTATTCAAATTCTCAATCACAAATATAATATGTTATACGGTATTTCAAGTACAGGGTACTACACATTTTCTATGTTATAGGAGTGATTATGTAAGCCTATAGGCCATCCATCAAAGAAATAAAAAGATTAGGTTGTGATGTGATATTTATTTTACTGCAAGCGTACAGTATCGAGTTGTAGTGCTTTACAGGTCTATCCTATATGGAAGATGATGATTTTAATTCTAGAGTCTATTCATGCACATTAATTAAAAATAGAGTGAAAATTAGTTATTTATGATCAAACAAGTACCTAATAAAGCAATATCGAGGGTTTTGAATCCACTAGGTAATTAACAAAGCTAAATTAACATCATTTGTAATGCTCTATTTTCACGATGGGGTATGGAACGGAGTGTGCTACCAGTGGACATGTACTAAAATACTTTAACATGCATGAGACCAAATATAATACCATCAGGTAATATACTAGAGTACAATACCAAAACTAATTATAACCTACAAAAAAGAAATAATAATAAACCATCTGACATAGTTAACATACAACACAATTATCCATAACCAAGCAGATAAATAAAGCACGATAGTATAATAAAGAGCTACTAGGTATAGAAAGGATAAATAATATATAATACAAATCCGCGTATGTTAATAATATACATTAAATGTCTACATGCAACAAAACATAAAAAGACCTGAAGGATGTTATCACGAGACTCACTGGCCATCCCTCTGGTGAGCCTCATGCATCTCCCTATTCCTCTGCTCTGGTACCACTTTAGCTCTGGTTCGATGAAGATGTACCAGCATGGACCCCCCAGATGGATGTTATACGATCATGTAACACCTCGCTAAGAAAAGGGTCCCCTCGAAGTCTCAATTGTGAAGGAAAGGGCATTATCTTCCACCAGCCTTACCCGTAGTAGTTGATCTACCATACCATGGGTCTCCAGGTATACTAACTCGCAGGAACTAGTGCTCAATACTGGTGAAGCCATCTATGATGGGACTCTTACCTAAGTCTGAGTGTGTGTGGACTCAAGGTCAAACCCAGTAAGTAACAAAGTAGTACATGGTATGTGATTAAATAATGTAATGTGCAATATGAAATACAGAAGGCATGAATAGTGTAAAGTAATAGTACAATATGGTTATGCAAGTAAAGATACTAAGTGTCAAGTGTCAAGGTATAATCAGGGTGTCATGATGTAGTCAAGAGTCGTGCAAGTCAGCCAAGTAACATGTTAGTCTATAAATCATGTAGTTGAGTATCAAGTAATCATGTCAAGCTCAATAGTCATATGTCAAGATAAAAACATATCAAGCATGTACATCCCCAGGATGTCAAGTCATGTAAAGAATTAGTTGTGTAAATTAAATAAGCCATTAATCATGTTAAGTGTATGGAAGTTAGATAGATCAATCAAGTAAGGCATAATATATTAATATCATGTTAGGATGTGTGAATTTAAGTACGATAATCAACTCGAGATCATGGACATCTTCATATTTATCACCAAGAATTTCATAGAGACGTGACAATTAAGGGGATCAACATGTCAGTGCCACATCACGAGTAAGCCAAGCAGATGAGTATAATTCTAGCCTTAAGCTAACATGTATAAACATGCAAGTCAAGATGAACAAGAAATAACAACAAGATGAGCCAAGCGCTAGCCCCAAGCCAACATGTATACACAGGTAAATCGAGATACAGGAACACTAAGAAAGATGAGATTAAGCCTCAACCTTAGTCCAATATGTATATCAAGCAAGTCAAGCTTCATTGCAACTAGTGTACGTCATAGGGAACTTAAGTATAGGCTCCAGTATTGTACATATACTGGACATACAACTCAGGGTATTACAAGTTAGGCTTAATGTTAAGAACATTAAACATACCACTCAAGGTACTAATGGATCCAGGCTAATTATAAACATATCAGATATACTACATAGGATACTCAATAATTATTGATTATGCAAGACCATCTAATTATGAAAACACGGGGTCGTCTGATCACGGTAACACATGCTTGCCTTATTTTGATAACACAGGGTTGATCCTAATAACATCTTAATCCTAATCACATCTAATCATACCTTAATAACATCTAATCATAATAACGCACCAACAAGAGGCCAACCTTAATCATTTTATCACGGCAACATCTAATTACACGTAACCACAGCCTAATCTTACAGTCACATGTTACAACAACACGGGGCAATTTATCATAACCCTATGAGCACGAGTCATAAAAGTCACCCAAGCAAGAGGGTATGGGTATCATGTCAGGATTAAGGAGGTGACTACTCATGATCAAGAAGGAGTCCAGTCAAAATCAATCAAGTCTCAACATAAGGCTAGCAAGGAAATGGCAACATGGGGATAGTTATGATACAAGTTAAGATCAAGAGAAATATCCAACACTAGTAATGTGTACAAGGATATATACAAGGTTCCATCAATTAATATCAAGATTTATGTCAATGTCATGTAGAGACTAAGCATCACAAGGTGATAATCAACTCAAGTATGCAAGATAATTTCAGTCATATCAAGTTAATCTCAATACTCGGATATTTAGGTTCAGTATCATATAACCTATAAGGACTCACTCATGAAGCAAGTAAGAGTCCAAACTAGTATCACGGCCCAGTACTAATGTCTAGAATATACTACAAGGTTTATAGGATCTGATTTCTATGGAACCATGCAAGAAGACTAATGCTAGGAGTTATGCAAACAGGATCGTGCTATGCAATAAGAATCAAACCTGGTGATCAGCAGATTATGTCAAGACAAGAAAAAGATTAGTAATTGAGATATCCTAATTCGATACGTATATAATGTGAGGATGTAAGCAAGAGGCAAGTTTCCTAATTGTTAAGATCGTTAGGCAAGCCCAAAGAGGGCTGAATAAGATTGTAAGTAATTAAAAAATAGTTTATGATAATTATTTAACTATCACTAAACTATCAAAGTAATATGCATGTGAAATAGCAATCATAAAATATCACAAGCAAAGATAATGATATATAAAGGTTCAGAGTAAGTCCTACGTCCATTCTACCTTCTTCAAACATGAGAGTCTTCTAATATGTAAAGAGAAAAGCTGGATTACAATCCAATCAAGCAGGCTGACCAAGACAATACCCTAAATTCTATCAAAAGCAAGTCATCTAAACCTACAACCCTCTTCACAATTGTAATCCTAGCATTGTAAGTTTTTCTTAATCCACACCGACTTAAGTAGTCGTAAACACCTACCCTTAATTAACACTAGCTTGAGTATGTCATAAAAATAAGGTTTTGAAAAAAAAAAACTTGTCTAAATTAAGCACGAGAATATAAGATAAATCTTACAACCCTTGATAGTGAAATTTACTACTACTTCAAGTATACAACCACGTCGTAGTACTAACAAGTAAAACCTACGAGGACTATTTCATTATTCCTAAAATTAGATTTATCTAAATGAATTAAGAAAGCTAATAATTAAGTATTTAATTTTAAATTAACTTATCTAGAAGATAATACCTAAGGTGTTGAATTCACTAGTTAACTAATATAAATAATCTAATTTAGCTCTCTCAATTAAATTAATTATCTAAAATTTTTATTATAATTAACTAATCATAGAAAGTATGAGACATTAAGGAATTAAATCAGAGTATAACTCATCAATCTATTTAATTAATTATAAAGAAATACATAAGTGGATTAAAATTAAAGATTTAATCAAACAAATAATTTAAAGATTAATGTAAGCATAAACCATCAAATTCTAATTCGTGTTAAGAATAATCTATCAATGAATTTAATCAAAGTATAATGTATCAAATTATTAGATTTATTATGCATGATCTATTAAACATCTTTTTAGAATTATTTTTTAAATTAATTTTATAATAAATAATTATTAAATAAATATCTAATTAATTAAGAAGAGATTTATTAAATTATATCATAATAGAAACTCTAGTTTCATCTAACCCTAGATATATAAAATTTAGCTATGCATTATTTTAATTAAACTAAACAATATATTATATTTTAAAAAGAAATTAAAATAAATATATAAACTATTAAAGATAATATAATAATTTAAGATTAAACTATAATTAATTTAAATAAAATATAACTAAACTAAACAAGAAATTAATTCTAATCTAAATAATAAAGCAATTAAATATAGATTTAAACAAAGTGGAAAGTAAACCTAATTTTATAATTTAAAGAGAATAATCTAATCAAATATATAAACTAAGAAGCAGAGATCTAATTTAAAATAAATCTAAGAGAAGTAAAGAAGAACAAGCAATAGAATAACCAAGTAATAATTGAAAGAAGCAAGATAAACTAAGAAGGATATTAATCTAAATAAATTTTTTATTAAATAAAGATTAAACTTACAGAAATATAGCATATTACCAATGGAAAATAATCTAGAAAATTCATGTAAAACCCTCGTCTCCACTAAAATTTAATCACCCTTTTACCTTGGAGATTCTTGAGATTATATACAGAATTACAGGAATAATTATAGGTAACTGTAGATAATAAAAAATCCTATCTGATAAGGACTCGACCTATGAAAAAAATCAAACCCTAACTTCCTAATACAATTGTGACTTTTAGGTTTTTTGCCCCGATCCACAGAAAAATGAATGGATCTAGTTTTGAAACTTTATAGGCTTGGTTACTGGACTTTTAGGATTTTGATATTGCAATTAAATTCCTTTTATTAATTC
This sequence comes from Ruscus hypophyllum, assembly GCA_033043275.1. NCBI lineage: Eukaryota > Viridiplantae > Streptophyta > Magnoliopsida > Asparagales > Asparagaceae > Ruscus > Ruscus hypophyllum. Next base: position 184 of record JAUTWN010000048.1, on the reverse strand, counting down.
TGTAGCTATCTATATCTTCACATCTTCGTCAAGTTGCAAAATCAAGCTTTAAAAATTCATCACTTAGCTGATTTCATTATTTCTCATGCAACAACTTGCTTAATTGGTAAAACATAATTAAAAATACCAGAGTAGCATTATTTATATATAAAAGAGTTAAATATAAATGCATAAAATAAGAAAT
>JAUTWN010000047.1:0-15543 GCA_033043275.1 Ruscus hypophyllum | reverse complement strand
AGGCTATTGGTCCCCATCAAACCCTTTACGATTTGAATGGGTTTGCTCCCGAGTAGATTTTTCATCAAGTGCTGTTCGAGCTCCATTTCTTTTTCAAACAAGGATTTCGGCAGCAAGAATCTTCAGTCAGTTTGACCAAATGTTCACGCACTTTTCGAGACTTTTCCGAAATGCTTCGAGATGCTTGAAGTGGGCACTTACTAAAGTACGAATGATAACGTACGTTACGTTTCTTTCAAAGATCAGGACATCGTCTATATAAGCTATAGCGAAAAAGTCAAAGGCGTCCATAACGCAAGCGCCTAGCTCTCACCTACCGCATGCCGATACCGCTCGCAACGGGAAGAGCTCGATTACTACGCTTGCCAATCATGTGGAACCGCTCTTTCGTCTTCGCGCTCAGGTACGATTACCCGACCATAGGGAGGGAAGGCGTGGCTTGCTAATCGATACCGCATACCCGCTCGATCGCCCCTATTCTCGTCAGCTTCTGATGGGAAGCCCCTCGCTTAACAGAAAGAAGGTAGGTAGGGCAGTCGAATAGCTTCTTCATAACCTAACAACTTTACGTGGGGAGGTGGTGCATCAGCGGAAAGATCCAGTAAAGGCGCTTGCATTAGCGGGTCTTTACTCAATTCCTGAATAAGGGCTGCTGGTTTCATTCATGACCCGGTCGGCTAACGAAAGGAGAATGGGAATCCCGAGACGAGGCATCCTTTGGTGAACGAGCGGACTCGGCTACGTGGAACGCTAGGATATTTAAGGTGTCGACATTAAGCCACCCGCCCGAGGTTAGGGTGAAAGAGAGTTCTGTCCATCTTAAGAAGCGAGGGAAGGCGAGCGAAGTGAGGGCAAAGGATCCTTTCCAAGAACCTGAATCCGAATCGGGTCAAGTTCCTGATGCTACGCCCTTACCTTATAGGAAATCAAAGATGCGTTCTTACTCAAGAAATTTCTGAAACTTTGAGGCATCCTTAGAACACTTAGCTTGAAAGTTCTGATAGTGATCCAATTCTTTCCACAGTCCCTGAAGCATATTGAAGTAAGAGGACATAGTATTGACAGCTTTTCTCCCTGCTTAGCTTCATGGATCCTGCGCTTCAACTCATAAACCTGAGCCATATTGCCAATTAATTTGGGAATAAGTTACTGAAAAGGCATCCCATATTTCCTTAGCAGTATCTAGAAAAATGTAGCTCCTGCTGATTTCAGGCTCCATTGAGTGAATGAGCCAAGACACGACGGTAGAGTTCTCTATTTCCCACTTCCGGTACGAGGGATCATCCGATGGGGGTTCCGGAGCTTTCCAAGTCAAATAAAAAAATGGACCTCTCCTCGTATTACATCGAGCGAAGACTGACGTTTCCCTCTCCCGGCACGGTCGAGCCTCTCCCTAACGGTCGAGCCTGTAAGTCGAGCCTCTCCCGTTAGGTCGAGCCTCGGCTCTTCCATAAAGAGCAGAGTAGACAGTACACGTAATGGTCCGCCAGGAGCGAAGAATAGCTCAGCGACCGGATAAACCTTGATGAGAATACCAACCCTCTCCTCTCCCTTTGTCATTTACTGAAGCAGGAATAAAAAGGAATAGCCTTGCCCACTTTATGAAAGAAGCCCCACAATCTCCTTTAATAAGGGCTTTGCTCTCTCTGGATCGGTAAGTAAGTCAGTCTCTCCCAGTAGTGGAGTAGTCCCACCCAGTAATAGCATAGTTCCAGTAGTGGGGCATCCGTCGTAGTAAAGGAAAGGTGCGCAAATGCTTTTCAGCAGGAATAGCAGACCGTGAAAGCACTTTCTCGGTCCGGGTAAGCCCCTTTCCCCGATCGCTTCGATACGACAGCAAGGTAGGGTTCTTCGCTCGATATGATTGATTCACCCGGTACCCCTGGTATTGGTAGTAGCATCAGTCTATTTCCCTTCCCTCTGGATGAATTCAGAGGCTGAGGAAAAGTCTACTAATTATAGGGCCTGACGATTCTTGTCTTCTTTCAATAATGCTTTCTTGGTCACCGCTGCGAAAAAAAGCTTAGCGCACTAAGAGTAGACGGCATATGAGCTTGAATATACTCTATTGGTTCAAGCTCATCGAACTACCACACCAGGGTTCCAAACCTGCGCCTATAAGATGAAATGAATGTATATAAAGAGAAAGGCGAGTTGAGGATCGAAAGGGGGTCATTTTCCGTGCCATAGAAGCTTGAAAAATTGCCTATACGTCGATTTACTTCGTCAAATGGGGGACTCTATCCCCTCACTTCCAGGTAAGGTAACCCGGCTAGGGGCTTCAGCGGCCAGTCTTTCCCTCTCTCTGACGGTCGAGCCGAGCGGGAGCGGTCAGCTCCCGCTTCCCGCTATCGCTCTCCTCTCCCTGACTAAAGGTCGAGCCGAGCGGGAGCGGTCAGCGGAAAAGCTCTAGCTTAAGCGGAAAATAGGTTCCGGTGACGCGGTCCCTCTTAAGTGTGAAATAGGGGTCTCTCTTACTATCTCCTAGGAAAAGCTATAGTTTAAGCTTCCCGCTCGGAGCTCCCGCTTCCCGCTAAAGATCTCGCCCTCTCCCGTTGGTCGAGCCGATCGCTATCGCTCTCGCCCTCTCGCTGACCTTGGTCATCCGGTGGGTTCTTATCCACAGCCCTCCATTTCAAGTCACTCTTTCCCTGATGATCCTTTTCTCGGGCGTGCCTATTATATTAGTGTGCTTTCGCTGCCCGCTTCGTGCAATTCATCAAAAAGGCAAAGATCGAAGTAGTCATGTGCCCCTGTGAAGTCATTTTTTCTTGAGCTCAAAAAAAAACACTCTTAAGACTGGATATTCAACATTAGACTTTATTGCGTACTTGGCTGCGTTAGGGGAGGAGTGAACGGGGAAAGGAAGAGTTGCTTTGTTTTGATAGGCCTTTGGAAACAACATTGGCAAGCGATCCAAAGGTATTTTTTTATTTCCTCTCCTTTTAGTCGAGCCAATTATGCATTTCCTCTATGTGATACTCTTTGGGGTATCCGTCTTCCTTCAGATATTGTTCTATCCCTTCCCCAAAAGAGATTTCCATTTCTTTCATAGCTTGCAGGTCTATTGGTTGGCTTTAGTAGCTGGAGCTGAAGCAAGCACTCTGCATACTGTATGAAAGAGTCATTCGAGTAAACACATCGGCTGGTGGAGGTTCTGGCCTTGGTCTCTGTGAAAGGTCCTTTATTATAAAGGGCTTATAAATTCCAATTATACCTATTTCATGGTCTGCTCTATATCTTATCTTTTTTGCTGGCGGAAAGCGAGGAGCTTGCGATGCCTTACGTAAGAAGGGGCTTAACCAGAGGAGCCCAGCTAAAGAGTTTCCTTTTTTTTCTATAAATATATTAAAAAGCAAAATGGCGAACAATTCTATCCTAAATGGTGTAGATTGCTTCTTTCCCTCTTTGCTTGCTTGCTTGTGCTTCTCCCTTGCTCTACTTAGTGAAGTTCAGGGAGTCAAGTCAATAAATGAACGAACGGATCCTACATGGTAAGCTTGCTAGAAAACATCAAATAGAAGAGTGAGCGGATAAGATCAGAGCAGTTGGCGAGTTCTTACTTCTTCCAGTTCACTGCTTACATTAATTAACTTAGGAAACCATAGTAACAACTTGACAAAGATCTTTCTGAAGATAAACCCGAGGCTCGACCAACGGGAGAGGCTCTTTAGAAGGGAGAGGAGCTTTAGAACTATCTGATAAAAGTGAAAGTTGCGCACGGAGCGCTTGGACATAATAAATACGAGAGAAGAGCTTGGGCAGTTCAGTGCTTGAGAACAGAGTTGCTGTTCGTACGACAGGCAAGGAGTCAGCCAGCAGCCCCTGCCTTTGTGGTGCCCATATTGCCGCTTCTAGCCTCTCCTTAACTAAGAGCCAATTACGCAAGCACCTTTTGGTTGCTGGAGTTTTCCTTCTTGCTCTTGCTGATTGGTGCCGTGTAGCTAACCCAATGTATGGAAAGAAAAAGAGAAGAGCTGTGGCAGTTACTATCGATCGGTGCATAAAATCCATGAGTCTTGGTGGAGTGTCGCCTTTGCCAATTCCAGAGTTTGTCGCTAATTCTATAGGTTGAATCCATCTTACATTCGAACTTGACAAATAGAAGGATGGTACCGTAGGCGAGGGGATGAAAGCCTCACTCACTCGTAGGGCTGTCCTCTTATCTTACCCTCAATCGCCGGGTAGGCTATCTTACATGTCCGAAACTGAAAAAGAATCAGTTGGAGAATCGTTTTTTCAGGGGGTAGAGGAAATGCCTCGAGCTAGGGAACCAAACGGATTTCTCTTTATCAAGGTCTCCTTCGCCTCATACGGTTCGAGATCGAGAAAAAGGGATTCTAAGTCTATGTATAGAAATGTCAAATAGGTAAAATAGGCATTCTCGGGGAATGCTTACCGACTTCATCTCGGTTAATTTTATCTCTCGAAAGAGAAGCGAAGCTGAAAGCAGAAGAGAAGAAGAATATTATGCCCACTTTCTTTTAGTAGTAAGGGAACTCCCCTTTCGATTTGAACTGAATTCCAGGGTTTCTTTTCCCACTGAGCTACTCTAGTTGAACTTTATTTCCCTACTGAAATAGCAATCGATTCATATTTAGTCAAAGAGGCCAGCCCTCAATCGAAGGAGTTCAGGAGACACCTTCTCTTTTTTGTTCTTTTATTATCATATTCTTTCCTATATTCTTTCGTATAACTACTTGACTTCCACTTTTCTTACCTCCTGCCCTTATACTTCAGAGCAGAATGGTGTCAGTGGGCGCAAGCATCGCCATATCACTGAGACGGGCCTTACTCGTCAAGAGCTGAGCGAGAGGAAGCTTTAGACTTCTATGCTTTTTCATTCCGCGGTTCCCATGTATCTTTGGACAGAAGCTTTTCATACGGCTGTTATCAATAACCAACCTACACTACTTCTAAATCATTTGACTGTCACTAGCACCAACTTTTCACTGTATCACCGCCGCTTCGACATTACAATCATCTTACGAGCAGCTTACGCAGTAGTGGGAGCGGTACGAACGTATGAGGTAGCCAGCCATTGCATAAGCACCACTATGACTTGGGATAGGCGGTTTTCCTGGTATAGGCAGTAAGAGTTTTGACAATGAATTCCATCTGTGTTGACGGCTGACTCTTGACCTTTTTCTGCCGACGAATAGTTGGAGCTGGTCTCCGAACGTCGTCTGTCTATAGGTTGCTCCTTCCTTTGTTGACACCTTGATATTGAGAATAGAAATGCCTACCAGTTTCCCTGGGATTAACCCTTGTATACCTGAACTTCTTATAAGTACCAACCAACCAACGCTCGCCTTGCCCACTCTCTCTTATCTCACTTCTGCATTTGAAGCTCAAATCACGTCTCCACACCTAATGAGTGCTTGCTGTGCTCTGGCTCCAAGGGTAGCCTAAATTGTTGCACAGAACGTTAATACCGGGTTGATTTTGCAACTGAACTTAGGCATACACTGTACGGACTGAAGCCCGCCTCCGGTGAAAGGACCAAACCGCAAGAGGGCTATGCCCGGGAAGTAGGGCCGTAAAGAAGCTAGAAGAGAGTCTAACTGCACACTAACAGAAACCGAACCTTTGCCACCTGCAAACGACTGATTATTTGATTTGTTTTCCGAACACTTGTAGTATAAAAAAATGGGTGGTTGAAGACCTGCCCAGACGCAGAAAAAGAAGACCTTTGCCCTTCGCCACATGTGGGAGTCAGTCGCGAGTCAGCCACATGCTTTGAGTGTTTAGATAGATCTACGAATGCCACTATGAATGCCGCCACACACATAAGATAATGTTTTCAATCCGTGAGGTCGTCGTCTTTCTTATTAACGCTTTAGTGAGATAGGTAGAGTACTTTTTGTCGTCTTTCTTATTAACGCTTTAGTGAGATCGGAATCTTCCTCACGCTGGGAATTGCTCTTAGCTAATTGGGTTGCCACTCCTTTCCAGAGAGCAAAGGGATGGATTTGCTAACCAGGCAAGGTGCTAATGGAAGGCTTTGAACCTGCTTTTGTTCCTCCTTGGAGGTCGTAGACCAAGAGAAGAGATCCTATTTCAGTCGTGTTGAACTAAGAAGCGCTAAGAACGAGTGCAGTCTACGACGAGTTCAGGGCTAAGGACGAAGCGAGTACCTGAAGCTTTGGGTTGAGCCGGATCAAACCTGGCTTATGAATGAATATGATGATGTTGGTGAATATGATGAAGTTAATATGATAAATTGAAACGGCCTCACCAGTTGCTTCCTATTATGGGATCAAGGGCTCGCCCCATTCTCACTACTAGTGACTAAGCTCGCAAGGAGCAGCAAGCCGCTTTCTTTGCTTCTCGAGAACATGAACGAGGCCCAAGAGTCCAGACGTAAGACACTGAAAAACAAGCCCTTACCGGAGAAGAAGAAAAGGGGCGGGCTGATGGGAGCTAGTGCGCTACGGCTTTGAGGAGTGAGATTCATATAACACTTGATTGTATGTTCACGCGGTTGGTATGGTATTTCTGTTTTGATCTTAAGGTCAGGGGTCTTTCTTTCAGTTAAGCCCCTTACTTGTATGTATTGTACTATCTTGACTCAATGAAAGACCTTAGGTCCGCTATGGGAATCGGATTCATTCTTCTTTCCCCTTAAGAATAGAAATAGAGAACCAGGAATACTTATGATCCTTACAGAGGCAGCTCCTTAATATGAATGAAAGAAGGCTCTCCATAATAACTAACAAGATTCAGTGGGCTGCCTATGAAATATATAGAGCTCTGTGACTCAAATCAATAAGGCGCTTGCGAAAGCAGTTACTCGTCTCATCGTTCTCGTCTTTCAGTTCATATTCTAAAGTGCCAGCCGGGAAGCCACCCAACCACTTCAGTGAAGGAAAACGTTCGATAGAAGCCCCCCACGGAGCGGTGAAGGCAACGGCTGGAGATGGTTCGAAGCCGATGTTATTCTAGGAATCCCGATTTGAAGGGATAGAGAAAAGAAAACCATAAAGCTCTCCAATCTGAGATATATATTCTCTTCTAAAGCACCATGATGCGTATGATCATAAAGCGGTTAGTAGTCCTTTCGATCCTTGTGGCTCTCTTCCGAGATGTGTCCAAAAGATGCAGAATATAAAGAAAGGATAGGGGAATTCCCTGATGCCTTTGTGGTTGGAAGCCTAATGTATGCAATGACGTGCACTCGCCCGGACATCGCTTATGCCGTAAGTGTGACTGCTACAATTTGAAACATCGGGTCCAGGACCTCATTGATCAAAAGCTCCTGATATTCCCGAGGACAAGCCTTATCCAAAATCCTCTTCCCGGAAGCAGTAGTACCACTCCTGCCGTCAACATGATGTGCTCTCTTCTATGCAATGCGAAGAGCGAAGCGAGTCAGTCTATTAATGAGTATGAATAGTAGGGGGTGCAGAGTGAACCTTCCTATTCCAACGGCGATGTAAAGAAATCTTCTTCACCAGAGACTCTCGCACCGGGATATGAGTTGAAAACTGCTCGTAGGGAGAGTAGTTAAGCTTGACCAGTAGTTGGTATGGTGGAGTGAAGGCTTAGCTTTGAAAGAAAATAAGATCTTGGACAGGAAAGGCTCAATCTAATCCGGGTATTCCCTATAGTAAGCAGTCTACTTTGCAGTAAAGAAGGGAGTCGGCTTACCGCGTATATCTTATCACTGAGTCTTGGGGTGAACCAAAGGCAAGGGAATGAAGACTCGGCTAAGCCGGGGATGAGTGAAAGCATTCTCATGAGTTGGATAGGAACGAAAGTCACTCTTCTGAGCCAAGGAAGGAAGAAAGAAGCTCGGCAAAGACTAAGCCGGATAGGAAAGATTCTTCAACCTCAACCGAATAAAGATCGGGATCAGAATCGAATAGGATATCCCGGATCGAAGGGAGATCCTCTTAGTAAGCATTTAGTTCAGTATCAGCTAAAGCACCACCTAGTTCAGGAGCAGGAACTGAATCGGGATCAATATCAGGTTTAGTGGATCTTGCGGCAAAGACAGAGAGGAACTATTCTGAAAGAAGGTTTGTAGTTGACCCAATAGGTTTTGAAAAGATAGATTCAACCGAAACCGGGGATTCACCTGAGATAGAGGGGTTCACAACCTCAACAGATTCAACCGAAACCAGGGAATCGGCTGAGAGAGAATGCGCTGCGAGATCGGCTGCTCGACCGATAGGATAGGGACGCGGGGTAAAGCCCGGCAGGGTCACACTAGTCTTCTTCATGCGAGAGTTGAGAAAAGCTTTCCTCTCCTTTTAGTCGAGTAAGCATTCCGCTTTCCTAGATGTTGACACAACGTCCGAAGAAAGATGCTCCGAAGATGCTTTTAGATAGGAAGCGGGGTTTCCAACTGCCTAGGGTTGGGGTGGACCAGCTCGCCCTTTAGGGAGAGGGGAGTTTGGGTACGATAGATAGTAGCTCGACCGAAGAGACGAAAGAAGTAGTTCGGAGAGGAGCTCTCGCCGGGAGGAAGGAACTGGCAATCACTGTCTTGACCGGAGACAGCTACTTGAAAAGTCAAACAAAGTAAGGGCAATTCTCTTTCACTGCTTTGTATTGCGTCGATAAAGACTTCTTTCCATGACATGCCCCGCTATCTATGTTTACTGGAACCGGGCCTTAAGGTGAAGGGCCGCCTCTCTAAGAAAAGAAGTTTGGGGGAATCAGGAACTGCCGCTCTTGCAATGGATTCCGGATGCAAAAGAAGAAAGCAAAGACTAGGAGAGAGTTGGAATGGAAAGCTTACAAGGCTTGCCCAACGACTCTTTCTTAGCTTTTTTCTAATTCGAATCACTTAGACTTTTTCATCTTTCTTAACGGACGAGGCGAACTATGTTTTCGAATGTTACTCCAATGATGCCAATCTTAAGGAAGACGTTTCTATCAGGTAGCGCGTATATAGAAAGAAGCAGAAGGGTGAGGGAGCAAAGTAGAACCAATACACAAGCGGAAATGCGGTCCCGGTCCCTATGTCTAGTAACAGAGGTCCTGCTTACTAGCGGAAATGAGGTTCCGGTGACGCGGTCCCTATTGACGTGTATAATAGGTCCCTCTTACTAACTCCTAGGAAAAGAGGGCATAGATTCGAGAGAGGGAATGAAAGACGCGGAAAAGCGGTCCCGCTTAAGCTCTCCGCTCCCCGCACGTAGCGGAAAAGAGGGCCCTATTACGCTCGTAGCTCTCTATTTCCCTATTATGCTTAGTTAGTAATTTAATACTAACCTCACATGACTTAGCTAAAGCTACTTGATTCAATTCAGAACAAACCTATTACTAGCCTCTCCCTTCTAAAGAGCCAATGGACTATATAGCCTCTCCTTACTTAATGACTTTCCACCCCGGGAAACTTTGTTACCGCTGTGCGCCTCTCGTCTATCACTTACTTCGACTTACCGGCTTACTCTCTCGCTTTGACTTATTCCCCGACTTCCAAGGCGGAATTACTGCTTTCGGCTTTCAATCGGCTTAAAGTAACCCTACGGAAAAGATCACCTCTTCGTCATACGTAAAATACCAGCTCTTCCAGGACTCAAGCTTCGTAGTTAGGGCTTGCTTCGTACAGGTATAGGTATGCTGCGACGTTACAGGTGTTAAAAGCCAGCTTCTTGTTTTCGTGATCAAGATCACCTCTTCGACCGTCAAAATACGTAAATAGTAAGGCGCTTTAGGGCTCGTGCGAAACGTACGCCCGAAACCGCTACTAGCCTCTCCTTGAAGTCGAGCCAATTACGCTAAACCTCTCCCTAACGGTCGAGCCTCTCCCGTTGGTCGAGCCTCGTCGCGCTTACCGGAGTCTGAAACGAAGTTGTGCGATGTAAATAAAAAAAGTAAATCGTCGACTAAGGTCACAGTGTCGGAGACGTTTACCGTGACTAATAGGAATCCCGCTAAGCTCTCCTTTATAGTCGAGTAAGCGGGAAAGCGATCGCTGACCGCGTTAGCTAAACGCTTACCTCTCCTCTCCCTAACGGTCGAGCCTCTCCCTTGAGGTCGAGCCTGCTCGACTCACTCATTGTCCCCTTAATCGCATTCAGCAGCTGCCCCCGCAGTTCCCGTATACCTTCGCCTCCTCTTCCGACTGCACTGCATTAAGGGGGCGTGCGAAATGCGGCTTCGAACAGATGAAAGACCTCATCTCCTGCCGTTCAGCCTTCCTTGGCGGTTTCGGCTCAGTCGTCTTGCTAAACAACTAATGAACTTATAAAGCCTTTCCTCCTCTCCTGTAATTAGAGCGAATACAATAATGCCTCTCCTGTAAGTCGAGCCGAGCTAGCGCTCTCCTCTTCTTCGACTCCTTCCCTTTGGCTTGCCTACAGACGGGATAGCCAGTTAGTGCTTTGCTTTGAAATCACCTTAGGCGCTTGCGAAGGCGCTTGCGTCACAAGTAGTATACTGAGAAAGATAAAAACTATCTTACGCTATTCATCCACTACGAGAAGATAAGAGCGTATAAGAAAGAGTAAACAAAGAAGAAAGCCCCTAACCAGCTGAAAAACGTATGCTAAAGCTAGCGCGCACGGAGTTTTCTCGCTTGCTCCAGCTCCGATTCCGAATCTTTGAGTGCGATTACTTGATCGGTTCCCCGTCGGCCCTTTAGGCTTCAAGGCGCTCAGGTGCGCTTAGACGTCTTATAGTCTCTCAACTAGTTTCACTTTAGAACCACTGAAAAGTAATTAATATATAAAACCCCTATTTGGATAGGGTCCCTTATGAGCAGTGGGGCTGATCTAGTCCGAATCAGATCATAAGCTCGAAAGAGCTTACCATACTTATGAAATTTCAAAAGTGGGTCTTTGTAGCCTTCGTGACTTAATCTAGATACCGGTGGTTGACAAGCTACTGATCGGAGGCGACTGGACTCTTGCTCATTGGCTCCCTTTTTCGTTAGATTATCTGGGCAAAGAAGGCTATTTGAAAACGGCTAGGCATCTGCGTCTGTCCCATGATCCGGATTGGGGATATGAAAAATCCCGTAGTAAATGCGTATGCTTAGAGTGCGGCTGGCTTGGCTTAGCTTGCCGTGAAAGACTTGGATTTGATTACCTGATGTGCTTGGATCGAAATCTCATTAAACATATGATAAAGCTTTCTCTGCCTGGTATAGTAGCGGAATAATGCCTGTGATCGATTCGCAGCGAGAAAGCAAAAGCTCCGGGTGCCTCACCTTCTGGTCTGGCTTGTTCCATAGCTAACGCGCTTAGGCTTTCTATTCTATCCCGTCTGCTTGTTTACTTGTTCTAACGCACTATGGCTATGGCTTTACTTTTTTTATATCCATTGCTTTTTCCATAGCTTGTACTTGTATAAGGTAAGGGGTAGGGTCTTTAGAAACTAGGCTTTCAGTTGAGCCCTGATCAGATTAGATTGTTAAGATGGGATCTTTCTCCTGTAACCCAAGAGAGCGCAGCCTTGTTCATCACTTCCGAAGCCGCCAACTAATCGGCATTCCCAAGTTCTTCTCCCATTCTTCTATTCAGTAATCGATTGGTTGCGAAAAGCCATCGACCAGAGAGGAGCTACTAAATTGAGCAAGCGGGACGATTCCTCCTTAGTAGAGCGAGATTTTAGAGAGCAGAACTCCCTCCTCAATGGGAATAGTGGATTCGCCTCTTATGCGCTGCTATCGGGCATCATCGGAGCTTCGCTTTTCGTGCATGCATTTTCAAGTGGACTAGATGCGAGGGCGTAGCCAGCGCCTTTCTTTCTTTTATTAACATAACCTTTATTTCATCTTAGATGATAGTGAATCTGCTGACTGTCTCCCGGCGAGGGTCTCACTCCTCTATTTCAGTCCCACTCGTATTATTGATTTGATCACTAGCTAACGCCCTTACTCTCAATTAGCTCGTCAATTACGAATACTAAGTCCAGCCCCTTGGGTCAAACAAAAAGTAGGCCTCGTCCTCGTCTCCAGAAAAGTAGCTAGCGGCACCGGGACTTACTTCAAGCATTCATTCGCAAGCGCCTCTTCCTTCGAAATAGGATCCGGGCGCCTCGAGGAATTCGTATGCCACATAAATACCATATGATAGAAAGAAAGACCGACTAAAGCGCCTGTGTTAAGGATAGTGCACTAGAATCAATATAATAAGAATCCGATGTGCAATAAGATAGTAATTGAATTAGCTCTATGATATGCAATGGGTTCAATGGAGTTAATGCTTTGACTCCTAGTTGTACTAGAATACCATATTAGAAGAAGAAAATAGATTATATAAAAAATAAAGTTCAGATGGAATGCTTGCTATCAGTGCATTAGATGTCCAGTACCAATCCACTTTCAAGGTTCAGTGTGCCTGTGCCTTCGTTCAGTCATTCATCCAGTCTCTTGCAAGTGCTATCGAATCGGATGTGAACGAATAGGCTCTTATCGAATCCCCTGTGAGTGAGGGTACTCCTTATTATAGAGATCATTCTTAGGATAGCCTATGGCTAGTTAAGAGGTACTTTCTTATTCATACTATCGGTCAGTGCGAGTGTGAGTACGAACCAAAGGTGCCAAGCTGAAGGCGCTTGCGGTCTTAAATCCGCTCTTACTGGTCTCATATCCGCTGCTCGAGTGAAAGTAGGAATGCCTGTCTCCTGTCTCTGGCCATGGAAGGATCTTTCTCTCTAACTAGAAAGATCGTAGGAGAAGAAAGAAAGTAGCGTAGAAAAGAAAGCTTTCCCGCTTCTAGCCTCTCCTTGAAGTCGAGCCAATGGTTAATTGCCTTCGGGTGTACTAAGACTCTTTCTTGAATAGAATATTCCTTCTCCCGGAGCTAGCTTTCAATCTCCCACTCCTACTGCTACTACTCCTGATACAATCTTGCTTGGCTTACTTGCTTGATTGATTGAGTTTTCCCGTTGGACAGCTACTATGAAAGGATTGTCTCTCGCAAGCGCCTAGCCTTACTAAATATCGTATGATAAAGAAAAAGATCCGATAAGCCAATTACGCAAGCTCCTCGACGTTAACCGCAAGCGCCTATCCTGCCCAGCCGCTTAGCACCTCGGTCTTGCAATCAACGCTACTAGCCTCTTCCTATAGGTAAACCACCTCTCCTGTAATTAGAGCTCAAGAGCAGCCCGAACAGTTGAGGATAGGTTTGCCGGGGGCAAGGCTTAGACGAGGTGGTTTTTCCCGGAAAAGTCATAACAGCCTCAAGTCGAAACCCAATACTATCTCGATTGTACAACCCATGCACACGGTAGCAGCGGGAAAGCGGACAGCAAGCCTTGACGGAGAGGTTCGTGGGTGGTCGAGGAGATCTTTAGAGCCACGAGCGTACGCGGGCCCTCTCTTCCGCGGAGTTAGTAAGTAGGACCTCTTTGACGCGACATAGGGACCTAGTCACCGGGACCGCTCCCGCTCGGCTCGACCGTTAGGTAAGTAATTTAGTACAAACTAGAGAATGGATCAACGCCCAGCCGGGAATCGATAGGCTCTGTCCTCGTTTTTGAGTGCCGCGCCGTGGAAAACCTTGACTTAGCGGAGAGCGACATAGGGTCCGCTCTTCCTAGGAGTGAGTAATAAGGACCCCTATTTAATGCAACAGCGGAACCTAGTAAGCGGGACCGCATTTCCGCTCCCGCGCGCACTTCCGTTTTCTTCGTAGGTCCCGACTCCTTGCCTGCCTATCCGCATTCCCGGAATAAAAACATAAAGTTTGTTTGTGGCAGAGCGGATATTCCAACAACAGCTCCTTCTCGGCTTAAGAACCTGTATCGCCTATAGAATTCCGTTTAGAGATTGACTCCTGACCCTGACATTGAGCAGTTATCCTACTAGCAAGGGAAAAAGGAAGTCATTCATACCATACATAGGTAAGGGCCTATGACGGAGAATAAACCCCTTTTAAAATAAGGTAATGCTCCATTGGCTCTTATTACAGGAGAGGCGCTTTAGTCAAGCTAAACCAGTTTCCCTAGCTCTTGTCTTTCTATCCTTTCCCTTCGGTCGAGCCAATTACGCCAAACCTCTCCCTTGAGGTCGAGCCTCTCCCTAAGGTCGAGCCTTACCGCAACTACTCATTAACGGCTCGAACCCGAAGAAGGAAGTCTTTCTTTCGAAGGAAGGCCTGCTAGAAAACGGAGAGAGAGACCGACCCGGAAAACCTCTTCCCGGTATATATCGGACTTCCATTGTAGAGTCAGGATGCATACCTAAGTTTGTTGATTGAAAAAGGGCGGCTGCTGATTTCCTTTCGTCGGTTGGGTTGTCAGTCTCCAGCCGACCCATGACCTATTATCTCCCTGATCGGTGTAGCCTCACAGGCAGGTTACAAACCTTCCTTCAAAGCCGGGGTTAATTGTTGGGCACCAGACAGGCCCGGGCCGTTAGTAGCGGCGAGCGAAAGATTTTCTTTTAGATGATAGGGCGACGAAAACCAATCCTGGTAGTCGAGCATTAAGGACAGAAAGCCTTGCGTTAGTCAGTAATGTGGGTTGTAAAAAATGCACAATCGAGATTTCCTAACCTTAGCCATCCCCGGTAATCACTCTTTCGACGGATCGGAAGGAAGAAGGAAGTAGCTGCTCTCGCTGGATCGACAATAACAGAAATGCATGATCGAGATTTCCTTGTGTCCTAGGGGTAGTGATTATCGTGAGTTTGTTTAGAGTTTGTTTATAGGATATTGAGAGGATATTGAGTAGCTTTCCTCTCCCGTTGGTCGAGTTAGCTAAACGCAAACCTCTCCTTAACGTCGAGCGAATACAAGAATGCCTCTCCTGCCCTATTGAATGAAGCAGGAGAGGAACGAAGTGCTCGGAGGCGCGTGCTCCCACGATTGGGAGCACGAGTCGAACGAGACGAATGACTAATCCCAGTATAGGGCTCGACCCTCCGGTCTAGTAAGCACCTCCCTCCGGTCGAGTTTTCCAGGTCTAATGCACTAAAGGAACTGTCTGCTGCGTTGCCAAGGACGGCGCCCTGTAGGGATAATCAATCTTCTTTTTAGCAGGTGTTAGGACTCTTCTTCCTTAGCCGAAGGGAAGCACTAAGACAGAGTCTGCAGCTGGTAGAGGAGGACGGCGCCCTAGCGAAAGTCGAATTATCTTATTGGTAGTACGTGTTAGCTCTCTTGTTCTTAGACCGGAGGAGGAGGTAAGACAGGGGCAGTAGTAGTACGCGTGCGAGTAATAGTAGTTTTATAGTTTCGAATGTTGATTGTAGCTTTAGTCTAAGCCAAATCTTAGTGTTGGAAGTAGTGTCGATCCCCATCGGTAGTTGGCGAATCTACAGTGTGTATAGGTAGTAGTGGAGTAGTCTCTCCTATTGAGAGAATATAGACTGGACTTTTTTATTCTTTCTTAAGGCAAGTAGCAGGTAACACATAGTAATAGGCACCATTCCTCCCTCCCGTAAGCTTTTTTATAAAAAAGATTCCCAGTTTTGACTCTCCATGAGTCTTAAGTAAGAAAAGAACCATTAGTTGGTCGCTGGTCTTATGGTAATGGTTACTATCTGCTTCGTTTCCAATGCGTATCATTACTAAACAAATTTCCTAGTAATAGGGACCTCTTTTCCTATACTGGGATTTCATATATATATACGTTCGT
>JAUTWN010000046.1:0-15591 GCA_033043275.1 Ruscus hypophyllum | reverse complement strand
ACTTTATCGAATATCAAAATATTATAAGATAGGATGTCAACCAACATGTCATAGAATACATAACTAATATATCTCTATCGGGGTGTCAGTAACTCCTACCCGTATGTATACTATGACATGTTGGTTGACATCCTATCTTATAATATTTTGATATTCGATAAAGTGGCCCCACTATCGTCATTGTACTTACGAGTGACTACCTATAGTATACTAGGTCAACGTTATATCAAATAAGGAGTATCCCGACTAGGTTATAAGTATACTCTTTGGTGTATTATCATATAATACCTGTAACATGGGAGTATGCTAGCCAAGTTATATTAACTGTTGACTGATCTATATTTGATTAGATTACCAAGTTAGCCCTATATATTTTTATTGATGTATAATTCTATAAACAATCAATGGAAGAGAATATAGATCAGACTAGTATCGTCTACATGAGTGATCTATTTTAAGAACAACAGGTAATACAGGTCTGCTAGATAAGGAAACTATGTCAGTCGGGTACCATATTAAGTGGGGTAATGTCATAATTGTCAATGCTTAATATGATTGGAATATTATAGGTTATGCCTAACTTATGTTTTGTCATGAGGAGGTTATGTGAAGGTTCAATTATGGTTTAGGATATAGTATTGTATTATCACACTGACTTAAATTTACCTTATACCCGTTATTTACTAGATTTGTACTTATAATTAAAGGTACACTCCCAAGTACATATATATGGAGGATTGACAGGTAAAAGATATACCCCTATACTAGCATGCCCCATTTAAAAGCGATATATAATCGATTTATACATGATTGCGGATGTATCACCAATTCCGGTTATTCTGTATATTTGAGTACATCTGTCCACTCAATATAACATATTCTGTTAATATAAAATTGAGTACAGGGGACCATACTTGAGAATAGGTCTCCGATCATATTAAATATGTTTAACATCCTAATAAACATGCACAGTGAAATAATAGCCTGTTCAAGTTCTAATTTATAGGCAATTACACTGTATATCGTTAGCACGGTGAAAATCTATCCTAGTTAACGAATATACATGGTGAGAATTAACCCAGGGGAGTATATTATGTGCCTCAGAGTGCTCATATTAATATGAACTGACTAATAGAGGTAATAATTTACGTACTCTGTATAGTAAAACACCCATAAGTGACAAATCCCTTCTAATATAACTATTTCCACTATACAGAGTACGTAAATTATTACCTCTATTAGTCAGTTCATATTAATATACTAATTTTAGTATATCCCCCATTAACATGATGACTTCAAGTGCCATACAGGTATTAGTGTTATTCATCTTCACTTGGGGATGCTACAATTAATATGAGCACTCTGAGGCACTATAACCATACCTTATCTTAATATTACTTGATTTTATATGGCTTACAGTAATAATACGGTACAGTACTAACCCATATTTATCAGTTCAACATATATATAATTGATATACATATCACGCATATTAATTAGGATATGTAAGGATATTTTTTAAGGTTATTATTACTGTTTAATAGTGCAAGTAATTATATTTTGTCAAACATACCTGGGGATTGTATATTTTAGGGATATGTACAATTATGATTTAACTTATGATACTATACAGCTGGCATACTAGAAAAGGTATACTCTGGGAATTCATGGTATACCCCTCCATTACTAATATCTTGATGAACAGTTTATGTCCTATACTAACAATGGGAATATTAAGTAATGACAATTACATGGTAATATGGATCCATAATTTGGTGACTAGGGGGTACAATGTAACCCTGCAACTAATTTACACAATATAATGGACATAAACTGTTCCTGTGCATAGTGGGCATTATTCTTTGGTTAGTATACAACTTATAGATAATTAACAAGTCATAACCGGTCTCATCTATTAATTCTAGTGACTCCAAATATAGTACACTATGCTATTAATCCATCGGTATATTAATACTTATAACTGTGAGATAGTTGATATCTTGTACGAATATATAACACTACTAGGCACAGTACACTGTATGAGCAATGATAGGTTGATGTTAACTACACCATCAATATTCCAGTAGGCTATCATGTATCTAATAGTTATCTATGTCCCACTGTGGTTATGCCCATCAGATTATACAACAGTTCTAAATTGTCGTTTAGGGCAATATATACGACATGGTTAACCCACTTCAAACTATAACATCATTAAATATACTAGTATAAGCAATTTAGTATTATTTATATCTGAACTATCATATACCTAATTATAGAGGGCTTGTGGCCTACATGTGTTATGGTCTTATACAATCCTTGGGTATTCTGGTCCTCTGGTTACTACACATAAGTAGTATATAATCATTATACTGAGTAGAGATATCCACTTAAATTCTCGATCGTGATTAGCTTCACATCGGTATATCCCCTTTATACCTTAATATCATAATCAAGGTGCGTGTATGATATCTACCTTGCCGTATAATGTTACTATTGTACATAGCGCTACAAAATTACGGGATATATTTTTGACCATTAACTATACTAGTATCGTGAAGGTAATATCATAGGTAAATAATGGGATATTGTAGTATATATTTCCAGGATATCGATATAATGGACATACTATAACAGTTCATATGGATAAATTGGGGGGGGCATACATATGATACAATCAGGTTCCATTGCTAGTCGACTGAGAACAATATGACATACAATAGGATTAGGGTAGTTACTGATTATATAGATAGGGGTTAACCTTGATCAGGTTATATCAAAGCAATATGTATATATATGGTATCCAACTCTAAGTTTAATATTATCTCGCCTATTTCTCAAGGGACATTAAAGAGATGGGATACGCATACACAGATATAAAGGTTACACTATATACTGTGTATCAACATACTAGGAGTTATAGTCCATAACATGCAATAGTAATTATCTCAATTGTAATATCCGGTCATGTATTTAGTTAAATATGAATATTGGAAATCTAAGCGATATCCAATAAACAGGTTCCCAAGTAATTTGCCCTCGCTAGTTTTCATTTGGCCACTGTCACAAATACAAATTATATCTGAATTAATTCATTATATTTGTACCCCATTAGTTCATGACCAGCTAGTATAAACTACAGAATTGGTTCAACGTATGGTAGAATTATTCATAATATCTGAATTTATACAAAAGGTATTTAATATTATTAGAACATGATCATGTAGGTACTCTTAATCCAAATTTATAACTATAGTAAATATTAGTATATGGTCAAGATATATGGGTTCCGTTAGTTGTATGATATAGGTGCCTGAAAGACATACTCTTTAGAGGGATTAAGAGTATCGACCATATACGTCGATACTGGACATTATCAGTGGGATTATAGTATCAGTATGGTAATATAAAACATTGGTGTAGGGATAATTGTACACTGAGTTTAGTCCTAATGACCTCTAGATGTCTAAGGGTCAATGTTAGTATAAATAGGGTACTCTGTTATACAACTATAAAGATTATATGTATCAAAATATATATGGGTTAAATTATATATTGGTAAATAGTATAGATATGTAATTAGTGACATATACATAAACTAGTTAGTTGATAAATACTACCTCATGGAATAAAGTTGCAATTCTAGTGTAATCCCAATATGTATAATTACTATGGGTATACAAGAGTTTGTATTGTTAGGTTATCACCTTGCACTCTGGCCCCTAGCAATATTACAGTGAGTGTAATATACTAGTGGATACCTTTGCTAATTACATATATTTAACTTGTAGAATCAATGCTAGATCAAGGATAGCTTATAATATCCAATTGTGCTCATGACCCAATATTGTCAAAGTCCATTAACCAAATTGACTAATTGTCCAACTACATTTGGTATCTCCTTATTAGACATATAGTGACATAGTATAATCCAGTATTATATTAGGGGTAGCTATATTAGGGTGTAATTATACAATTAAGTGGTCGTATAGTACCAATGAGATTATTATACATTGTAAGACCCTAATATGTTTACACAATTGACTGATTTCACTATAGACCTATAGTTCAAAAGCTTCCGTTAGATGTACAACTCAGTAATATTGGTTATTAACATGGTATTATATCTCATTAAAGTGTGGATAGGATTTAGTGCTACTTGACATACACTTTAGATTCAAAATATAATATCAACCGCATTAATGCTAACCACAAATCATTATCCTAATATTACATCCACTAATTATAGGGAGAACCAAATGCAAGTTAATACTATTAACCAGTACTCTATGTATCTCACAAACATATCACCACTCATCGCTAGAGTATGCTACCTCCACTTCACCCATCAGTAATATATGGTTCATGTGCTATAGGTATTACCATACATGTTATTAGAACATGACAACATATCCTTACTAGCCATCATAGTCTTATGGGACAATTATTATATACAGTGATCACATACTGACAAGATTACCAATATTATGTCCGAACATTTGACACCTTGGATTAAATAGTATGGTCACGATTAATATCTTATTGTACATTAGATAACGTATATTGGTAATCTTGTAATATATGGATATGATTACATAATCCCACAATCCGTAGATAATAATTCTTGCAAGTTATACCATTATAAATTTGCTAATAAACTAGGTTGATAGACTCGCTAATCAGAATGATACCATAGTTATCTATGTCACTTATACTAATTAAATGATATTCAAACTGGATTGAAGGTATAGGATAAAATGGGTAGTAAATAGGATGATGTAATATAACTTAAATTAGTGTAAACCCGAGTGTTTATCTGGTTATGCCCCCAGATAGGTACGTAATAATGTTAGTCGACGATAGATAACTAGCCAAATGGATTAACATATCTTATTTACTACCCATTTTATCCTATACCTTCAATCCAGTTTGGCTATACAGATGTCATTTATACTTTTATACTGATCATATTGTTCCTCTTCATCAGGTACATGAGATAATGGTAAAATTATCATAATTTCTTTTTATGACATTACATGTGGCATATCTGGATGTACATGCTTTAAGATTTTTTATATAAATCATATATATCTTAATTGTTAATGTGTACCAATAATGAGAAGTCATTATTCTAGGATTAGAATAAGTTCAATCCTCAGATACATCAATGAACTATGTCGGTGTGCATGTGCTTGTCCACGAAAATATACAATCAGGTTGTCAAGCATGTGATAATGATTAAATACGTACTGGTTATCAATCCTACAATATACAATCTGGTTTGATACCCAAACTTACATGCCCCTAAGCAGAAACGTCTACCTCAAGATAGTGCTTCAATATTGTGTGCACATTAACAATTAAGATATATATGATCTTGTTATATATACCTTTGAAAAAAGAATTATAGTCCATGTACAGATTGATATGGATGATTAATAGGATTTAAGCAATTTGGTACATATAATCCCATGCCCCCACTGAGCCCCTATTCGATTATAATGATGGTACAGATACACTATAGTATACATAAGTCCGAACAGATATAATACGCTCACATCCTATCTGTCAACTTTGTCAATAGTATATTATTTGGTCTGACATAATATTTATACTATTCACTGAGCATACCCCATATAAATTGATATTAGACCAATTCGGGATCAGTCAGGGCATTTATGGTAAGTTTTCAACTGTCAATCGGAGTGCGACTACAGGATGTCACTGTCAAGGTATGCTAATTCATCACTCTCCAAGAACAGTCTAACTCACATTAGTATATATATTTGTTTTAAGAAATATATATGTTCTTAAAAACTATGATTACCAAATTGTAAATGTTAACCCTGAACAAAGGATGACAGCACTTTGTATCCAGGTTAGATAACTTAAATCATGATTATAGCTAAAATACATGAGTTTGATTAGATACCCAAATGTTTGTATGAACTTGGTATTGGTGAGATTTAAACATATTTTGATACTAATCTCTCATTTGTTATATATCGTATATTAATTTGTAATATATTTCACTTCTCTTAATATATTACAGACATCCGGGTATCAATATGCAGGTAAGTCCACAAACTACTGTGCCAAAATTATAATCCTAACTATATGTGACTAAATTAAATAGTCACATATGATGTATACGATTGCGTAATATAACCATTAGTCTGAAATGTCAATCGTAGGATTTATACTAATACGTGTTGAACATTGCTACACCTGACTTTGGATTACGAGTATACATCCCCCATATAGTTATTGTGCCTGTTCATTTATAGACACTACCTATAAATGTATGATATTTTCTGCTGGTAATGCTATATTAATTTAGCATTGTTATCTAGGAGATTACTTTTTGTATCTGTTTACCCGATATGACTGATTACCTCATATGGTTATTAACTAATTTAATAGTATCTCATGTCATATGCATACGGTTTAGGGCATGAAGTATCCAAATACTCATTAAACTTATGAGGTAATACATATCACCATATGGAGACTTATAATTATGGATTATATAGGACACACCCATGGAGTTTGTGAGTATCAATTATGTGTCTAAACTAATACCTATATCATGACAAGTTATACTCTTGAATATCCTAATCACTAAGTCTATATCCCATTTAGATATAAGGCACATATTACAATCCGACATAGGTTAACTGTTGTCCCTGAATGTAGTTGTAGTGCTACACACAGAGCTAATATAACATCAGGTGACTAAGATAAAAGGAGGTAACTCAGGGAACATGTTATGATACGACACGGCATAAACTTACCCTCCGTATCTTTCAACACATTTGACTCAAGCATTTGTCAACTAAAATAGTTTCTAATAACCAACTCCTATATGTGATAAACATCCCGTGACTGGGACAAATGTTTATATAGAGATATGGTGCAATATTGATCGGGGGCATGAATCAAATATCATACCTCATTTTGACATGACTGGGGATATATATAACATTAATCAGGATTAGAGCAAATAAAGGCCAGGTTTTTAATATGTCTTATACATGTAAGTAAATCATTTGTCTCTCATTTGATAGAGGTAAATGAGCAACCTATGTATTAACAGACATGGCCTATGACCGCTCAGTGGCAATTGATTTACTTACATGTATAAGACATATTAAAAACCTGGCCTTTATTTGGGTAGTTAAATGATCTTTAGATAGTTTAGTCAACACCTATCCGCATATCTGCCTGTGTTCCCGATACCCATTTACCCATAGCATGTCCTTCTCATATCTCTAGAATATCTCCTTACACATCCATTTGAATCAAGGAGGTTATTGATGCAGGTGGTCAAATATACATATTTGCATGTTATAAAGATACCCTTTACTGCATCATATAGGATATAATACTCCCGTTGTACCAATCACTGATAATTATTTAGGCCAGTGATATGCTCCATACACAATAATTAACCATATATTAACATTAGATAAAATAACACTAAGCAGTCCATCTCTTTATCACATTGTTTACATGGGGTAGTTCGTTATGCGATTTTCTATCATTGTCAAATCATTTATTAATATGATGATTGAGATATAACAGTTAGATTTAATATATTAGTGATATTTATTTAGAGGACTATTAGCGAGGAATGATATATATCCAAACTATCAATCTGTGCAATACTGTATTAGGGTATCAATGTATTCCGGAAATGCCTATATGAACATTATTATACAGCTATGGATTTACCCCCAAATAGGTAGATTTATCTCAACCTGAATAGGCCTGATAATGTAATCACTTAGCAGGTGATTATTGAAATGCTAGTGATTATTATTTACCCTGTATAAATCTACCTAGAATTTAAAGGGCTAATGTTATGTTCAGTACCAAAGATTTCTGTCTATACTATCTACAGGTATAGTGTGAGTTTGACTATGTAACGGATAAGCTGTTTTCAGTCACTTCCAATCATGGTCGACTGTTCCGGATAAGAGCATATATACCAGTCATAAATAGATTATCTCTATGTTCACCATATCAAATCTAGCCATGTCTAAATTACATACATGTCTCGCAATAATATTGTACAAGACCTGCTGTTAATAACCTAGTTGAACAAATATACCGGTACATGTCATTACAATAATTCATAGCATGTATTGTTGCTCAGGACCATTATTATTCCACCTATATTCACTCATGATACTCCCATGTACTTAACACAAACATGAATTATGTAGGGATTAAGGGTACGGCTATCTATAATCATGTAAATAATCTAGATTAATGTATACACCATATCTAAATAGCACAATATGTACCGGTTACTGTGTCATTGATCGAACTAGCTATAACGTTACTGGAGGTGACCACCTAACAGCTTATATAACAATTTAGAGTATTGTCACTATACGTCACTATACGTAGGATAATAGTAACCCTATCATGTTATGAAGGATGTTTCATAAATTGTTATATGATAAACTCTAAATTTCATTGTTAGTGACGTATAGTGACGTATGATGCAAACAAGAGGAGTTTACAATATATGAAATGGGGTAATATATGTACCGCTATTACATACAGAGGACCTAACCAATGAAATTTGTGTAGAACTATTGTTATGCACTGATCTCCTGAGAATTGGGATAACGCACAGGCTTGACATTAAGATGAGAAATATTCAAATACTACATGATGCCCACCAATAGTAATAGCATATTCCACTATGTCCACCATAATGGTTGTCTTTATTGTCAAATTTATGTATAGCTATTACAAACATATTGTCACATTTAATATTGATGACACCAGAGTGCACAATAGTGAATAAAGTGCATTTTCAATACAGCCTATAGCATATAACCGTTTGAATGCTTGCACATACGGATATTAGTTTTAGAGTCACCCATAAGGAATTATGACTGCTGACTAACCATCCTAATTTTACTACACCTCCATAATATAGAGTGTCACTGTATGACTTGGAGATAGCCTTATGTTAGAGACTGGGATTATGAATATTAGAAGTAAATTATAGATTTAGTGTAAACTATTTATATATAGTAGAAGTATGCCCAGAACACAAGTATAATTATAATTGCAACTAACATGATCACATCAGTCACGGGTTCAATATAAGGAGATATTTCTATAGTAAAGTGATTTATGGTCAATATTAATAGTTTATATCAACATATGTTAAGAATGATTTTAACATCCCTTACATTGAACCCGTAATCTTGTATATTGTGCAATGATGCCACCTCCGTTTCCAAGATTGAGGTACACTGCTCTTTTGTCCATTTGGATGGTGTCATTTGAGCTAATTAATTTTATGCATGACAGTACAAAAATCTAATCAATATGATAGTATCTCAAGAGTGCAGGATGGCCCACCTCTACAATGACAGTACATGTCGGAATGACATTATTAGTTCGAGGTGGAAATGGATAATTACAGTGAACTTACCACTCTGCCCTCTAAAGAGTTTATAATGTATAAGATGTTGTAAGAATATTAGTAATATATCCAACTGGAACCCTATTAAATACTTCAAATAGTAACTTACTCGATTAATCTACTATAATTGGCATAGTGTACTCAACACTGCTATTTGAACTAATTAACATGTAACAATGCCATATCTAAACAGATTGCCTGCGTTATATACATAGAGCAACCCCCATTGAATTATATAAGAATTGAGACTTATTGATGCTTTTCACAATAGCAGTGTTGAGTACACTATGCCAATTATAGTACAGTTATCCTTTCGAATAAGGGGTATTATATAAGCATAGTTTAAGATGGTATAAGAGTTATTAGTACCAATGTCCCTGATAATAGTGAATATACTCAAATTAAAATATGCATGATTAGTGACCATATTAACCAATCAATTAAGACTGAGGGGTAATTATTATTTGCCATTACCTAACAGACCGATCACAATACTGTGTACCTCATCTAAGATAAGCATATGTTTACATCATTTAATCTCTCCATTAATTATTCATAGTTAGAGGTTCATGTCATATATCACAGCAAATGTATGTGGTACCTCATGATCATTGTGCTATACTAATGTATCTCACAAACTCTTGGAAGGGTTTACAGAATTGTCCAATATCTCTTGTAATATAATAAACTGGGTCCAAGGATTGACTCGTTAGTAAATTGAAGTCTAGTATGGCAAGTTTATGGCCCTAGTAGGGTAATGACATGTTGATAGCTATGTATGTACCCTTGATAATTACAACAGATGTGTCCTCAATCCATATTCGAGATTGAGGAGATAATATGCTGTCAAGTATACCATGTGTTGACAGAGTATATGGGGTGATGTATAAGAGGTCAAGGGAGCTAAGGGTGATAGGTGCAGTACTAGCCACAGTCGATATATATTGTACCTAAGTAACTGGCTATCACATATGTGTAATATATGGCTATACTATCGATGGATATTGGAGCTATGTATACTCATAATGCAGTATAGTATATTACCAACCCGGCATATATTGTAATATCACTACAGCCGGATGTGTTGACAGAGTATATTGGATAGTAACCAAAATTGGATAGTTAAATGTATTAACAGCATATGTAAGCATTGTGACAAAGATTTCCTCATGTGGTATTACTATCCCTTGGTATAATGGCCCTTATATATATCATAACTATGATTATCATCAGTTATATTTAGTCTTCATTGGTATTGTCCAACATGTTAATCATGGTTACAGTGACAAGATTTGATGAACAATAGCAAAATATATGTAAGTTATATTGGTACTGTACACAGTGATATATAATAGCATCTGTTCTACACTAAGAGTCAATCAAAGGGTTATTCTGCACATGAACTTTGAGATTGAGAGTATTAACCATCTTGATACTGTATCTACAAGTCTGATTACAGTAAAGATGGAATATTAGTTATGTAACGCAAGTAATCTATTCCTCACTCACCGTAGATAAATTGTGCATTGTATATAGTAAAATTACTAATAGTTATGATAGATACATCCGTGTATAGTTTATTAAGTGGTTGTGTAGGGTAGTATAACTTGGCAGATACCGTTTAATAACCGAATTGCTAAGGAGTACTAGATATACTCTTGTTAGATAATAAAAGAGTTAATTATTAGGGAATATACGCCTTGTAGCTATCCCTGGGATAATGGTATTTACACTAATTTATTAATCAAAGCCTACATGTACCCGGTATAATGTTATTCTGTTAAAATATATGGATACACTATCATTACATTATAGTTTTAATCCATACATTATAAATATGGAGATTAGAATGACGACAGATATATACAATTCATGCAGATATCCATTGTATTATGATCCTACAGACCCTACTTATGACTCCTCATGCATTATCCCTGATTGGATATAGTGCTAAGAATATGGGTATCATCTGACATATATATTAAAATATGCTAATATACATTAACTGCAAAAGACGTTAGTTTGCAATTAAGTATATGCCATACTGAACCTTGAGCTATTTAGGGTGCCCGTATTATACCCGAACATGTGGATGATAAGGCTTATCTTGTACCTTTAACATGCACCATACTATGGGTTATATAGTGATGTACCAGTAATATACGGTCCTGTATTAGCATATATCCAGTGCTCACCAATATTTCTTCTATGACAATATAAGTGGTATGGTGCATGTTAAAGGTACAAGATAAGTGGATTAATCTAGGGACTATTTTTATAAAACCATGACTTATAGGCTCATATTAAGCATTATAATATTTAACCCATATTATGATATTTAGAATAACCAACATAGGACTACAATACATTTAAATCAATTATGATCATAAACTCGTATCCATAGTATTCCTTAAACTCTGAATAGTCATTTAAGATTATATAACGAATGATGTAAGAAGAGGACGTATAATATTCAGAGTTATGATTCAATAGACTAATTATAGCTGTGTATTCAATCCGGAATTATCGGCACATGGATCACCTCTAAAGTAAATAGTGAATCACTCTCATATATCACTCGTATCTTAGTGGGAAAATGTTAGGAGATTTTTGCATGAGTAAATTCGCAACCGGCTAGTATATATCCAATCATAGCCCCAATGGATTATGCTTGACTATATAGAAGGATAATATATAGAATACCGGAGTGCAAATGCCGTTATAGATGTGCTATTATATAAGTCGGCATAACATTTTTCATGAATAGGTCCCCATGCAGTTTAATTATCGTACACAAACTGAATAAGTCTACATCATCAGATTGTCTATTGAAACTACCATTAAGATATCCCATTGTCACTCACTGAGATTGTCAGTATTAGGGGCGATCATATGTATAATGGATATTACAATATACTGTATTTATGAGTGATAGCTACTATGATTTAACAGGTGATCTAAGCTGGTAATCTAGTTATGGGGACTATGTGCAATCACACTTGATATATATCCAGGTGATCACAGCTACCTCAATAGTAGGGATACCTTTAATATGATGTATATAATACTATCGTGACAGGGAATATGTATAACGATTATAGATATGCCATGAGACACTCGTAACACCATTTACTATACCATTGATATCGGTACCTCATATCTCCGATAATGCATAGAGAATCTCTTCACTACGTGTCACAATATCAAGAATTGTCCATGACACTGCTTGACAATGGCTATCTTCATCCCTCTTGTTACTAATTGTCAGACGGCATGCCTGATTCCCACCTTTGGCTATAGGCCAATTTGTACTAATACCGCACATATTACTGAGTAATAATAATAGTATGAGCAACTTAATATATAAGTAACTCATCTCCGAGTTCATAAATAACATTAGTATACCTTACTGAAACAATCATATGCCGTGGGACACTAGTTGGCCTCAGTATACATTATATTATTCGGTTGATATAATGTACAAGCTAACACAGTTGTTAGCATATGCTTGACAATTGATACAGTAATAAGTGGGTACATCATAAAGTGTGATGGATTCTAAGTGTAACATTCAAATGTGCGAGTTTAATGAAGAGTGCATATGTGGACTCGATATTATCATATGGTGTAGCATACTAATGTAACACTATAATGTTGATTAATTTCTTAAAGATTTCCGGAAACCATGTTGCTTTGATCATGTTGGTTATTTTAGGTCTTCATATTATACCTTACTGAGGTGACTAGGTTTTGTATAGCATTGTGAATCACCGTTGTACTTTTGAGTGAATGTGCAACCATCTTCAGAGAGTTGACATCAGGATCAGTGATATTATGACAAAACTAGTCAGTTAAATGGTGAGTGTTGCTTAGCGAAGGGGATGATGTTATTTTCAATCAAGTGTCCATTTGTGAGAAAATAACCGCTTCTTATTAATTCCTTATGGGTCTAATCTCAGGAGTCAGGAGATTCTATAGTCAAGCTAATAATGTCATGCCCGAGTATATATTGTTTGAGTTAGACTAAAAGATCCAATAGACATTTATGTCATGCGGACATTGACCAAAGGGTGGCCTTGGCGCAATGGTAAAGTTGTTCCATGACTACCTGGGGTCACGGGTTTAAACCCTCAAAGTAGCTTCTCAGCAAAGCATAGGGAAGGGTGTGTACAATGCAATGCTGGAGGCTCGTGCACTGGGTTGCCCCTTTTTTAGACATTGACTGTTGTTGTTTGAACTACCAAAAAGCCTCTGAAGATCTGCTGCATAGAAAAATTTGGGAAATGAGAAGGAGAATGAGAATCTCTTCCACTGAAAGGGAAAAGCCATCTCCCTGCTGTTTGATTTAGAAACTCTACTTTTCTTATTTATGGATAGCATGAACTTAAGTTGTGAAAAGGGTCCAACTTTAATGGTATCTTATTGCTGGTATTTTCACTTGAAAATGATTGTCATTTTTGTACAGGTTTTTATAGGATATTGAAAAACTGTGTTAATTTGTTTTCTGATTTGAAAACTCTCTCCAAAATCTGAATGTTAGTTTTCAATCAAATGTTTTCTGGCCCCTTTTCAACTAAATAGACCCTCTGGCTGTCAAAATCTAAATAGACTTCCTTCCTTATCTTTTTCATTATACATAGCTCTTCTAAGTTATGCTGTAAGTTTCTTCTTAGTTCATATTGTAGACATTCAACACTTTATGGGAACTTCCCTTGGGCATATAAAGAGCCGAGGGCTTTAAGGCCTGTTCACTACTAAGAACTCATCAAACTCTACAGTAGCATCAAATAACAAAGTCAACATTTCTAAATGTTGATTGTTTGGTTGATAATAATGCCAAGTAGGTGATTATGGTAGGCGGCAGTGAGCTATTTTTACACCAATAACTGTGGAAGATATACGATTGGAACGTTATCCACTAAATATTTAAAATATGATTGGCATGATTCATTTATAGGTAACATTGTTGATAAGGAGGTTGGTAGGTCCTTGCTAAAAGCTCATGCCATGACCCCTTCTGTCTAGGCATAGACCTGCCAATAAGTCATTCATCATAACCAGAATGGAGTATTTACTGTTGGACATTGTTTCGTCTATGGTATCAAATGGGAAGACCCCATTAGTTATGGAACTTTCTGAAGAAACCATGTTCCAGATGTTAAAATCACCATAGCTATCCTTAAAATGAACTTTACATATGGCTGCCTAGAAGTACTAGGGGAATCAGGTTTTTCCATTCCTAGACAGGGATTGGTTATGCTAGGTATATTTATGTGAATACCTGATAGAATTTGTTCCTAACATTGCAATATTCATCTTTGGAACATATTCATCTATTCAGGAGCTTCCTAGCAGGAGTCAAGTTTGAAATGTTCCATGGAGGAAGGATGTAATCAATGGAAATATTAATGTCTACAACCTCCAAGGCATCTACATGCAATATCATTAGTGCATTAATGACAATGTAATCTTTTTCCAATAGATCCTGTTGAGTTGAGATTATGCACTGACGTATAATGGTACCCTTGAAAACATAGCAGTATATGAATATGGTAAATCCTTGGCTAGCCTTTGGTATGTTAAAATATATTTGAGAACAATATATATATGCAATTAAATATAATAAAGTTGGGGGTTAAAAAATAACCTACATTTAACATTTAAAGGACCATTTGGAGGTAGCATTCTGAATATATTTGGGTATCTAGGATTCTTTGGTTTGTAGTGGAGAAAAATTCACTGTGGGGGTAATGTTAAATGGAAGGGCTCGGATAGCTAGCTCCTTTTCTTACAACTTACAAGATATTTCTCCAGGGTGATTTAGGATTCACTTTCATGGTGCTCTTATAAATTCAAGGAAATCAGGAAGGTGAGGTTTTGGGTGTTTTTTTGTAACTTCGCATGTTCAGCTTAGCTGAATATTTATGAGGATTGGAATACTCTTTTGGAGCTTAATGAGTGAATGGGACAATTAGCAGGGTGACCTTTTCTTTGCCTCATTGTCTAAGAAGAAATTGCATTAATTCTCCCAATTCACTAAATCTACGCCAACTAAAAACACAATCCTCTTAAATTATTAATTGTGTTTATTTAATAATTAACTTATAGTTCTCTACAGAAAGCTTATAGGAAAAGAGAAG
>JAUTWN010000045.1:0-12500 GCA_033043275.1 Ruscus hypophyllum | reverse complement strand
CCTTCTCCTCTACAGGAAAATAAGTTACGAGTTACTTATTGGTAGGGAGAGGAGCGTAGAGCTACTTAGCGTTAGCGACTTTGCGAGTTAGCGTTAGCTACATAGAGGTGTGTAGCAGCCATGTGAAGCTTACGAGCTTGTGATGGGCCGAGCCTAAGGCGTCCCTTCCTACCTATGTGCGTTGGACAGCGTATATTTCCCGGGTCTCTTTCCGAACTTGGTACCACTCTGTCTTACCTCTTGAGTTTCCACGGCTCTTTCCCATCGAAGTCCTTGTTGGGCAGGTGCTATTCGGGCAGATTCAACTTCGAGCTAGGCTTTGCTGACTTGAAGGTCCAGGTGGAAGTAGTAAGAATTGCTGACAAGCAGAGCTCTACTGAACCCACTTTCTAAATGCAATCGCCGGATGATTTCCCATCTCCTGACAAATATCCTAAGTGAGGTGGACTTTATCCATACCGTACTGGCAGGTACGATGAGCTTTCTTAAGAATACCAATTCTTTCGGACCGAAGCGCGCGATATGGCTTTTTGGGGCTTTTCGCGATGCCGGGATAACTAACTACCCCTCCTCAAAAATGAAGGGGATGGACCGCAAGCAGAGCAAAGTGGTTTCTAAAACTTCAACAAGCTCGGCAGGGAACTTTCCGAGAGCAGGGCTTACAAAGGGAACTCCAATTGGAATTCAAAGTAACTTGGCCTATTGATCTTGACCAGCCTCGACTGGTTCCACAGCAAATGTAACTTGCCTGTAAACTATTCCCTCAGCTGGCACGACATTGAGAAGAGAATTGCAAATATCTTCACTGGTTTTATAAAATTGAGTCCAGTCCTGGAAATGGTTCGCACAAGGAATAAAAAGAAAAGGAGGGTCTCACACCGGTGTAAAGTAAAAGCAATTTCCTTAGACTCAGAGATTGCATTTGCTGGCCTTTAACTGGCTTTACAAAACAGGCTTTTATCACAGCCTTGATCACAGGATGGGAAAAGTACCGGCCCGGACCCCCAATAAAGAGATCACCATCGGGACCGGTACTGCTACTAGATTACCCCCTTTAAAGTAAACACTTTCAAACTAGCCAGCTGGATCTCAAACTGGAGAAAGAGAACTCCCCAAAGCAGCCCTTCTCTTATATACGATACCACCAGCTACCTTATTCATTAAAGAAATGAAGACTTACGGCTCGCCCTAATCTCCTGTCGAACTGGGAAACTTGGAGGGGAAGCTCCGCTTTCGTCCAATCGATGACGTGGTACTTCTTTCTCAATTCTTCTGGCCCTATCCACTCGACCAAATCCTTTCTCCTATCTGATCTACTCGACTATACTATAAGGTATTCTTAATCGCTCTACTGATAAGTAGAGGAGTGGGAAGCGAAGACCGTCTCATCAATCCAAAAGCATTCTTGTCCTACCTAAACCTAAAGACAGGCACCCATTGGGAAGCGGGGAGGAAATGTATGGGACTTGGCTCTTAACGGCGAATGGTACAGGGTCAGGGCTCGGCTCTTAACTCATGCGGTAAGCTGGAGCTAATACCAGGGTAGCTTACTCTCCCCCATGTCTCCTAAATCCGAACTGCCGGCTTGGTGCGGTTTCGGAGATCCATGGATCACAGGCGGTATCTGCCCGTGGCCCTTCGAGTTAAATCTCGCTTGGCCGGGAAGGAATTGACGGAGGCGGCGAGCGAGCACCTTTCAGCCAGTCTTCATACAATACAATCTGTCCTAACCAGATAAGAACAATCCTAGCGATAACAGGAACATAACAATCACGGAGACTCCATAGTAGCTATAACCAAGCAACACTAAGGCCAATACTCTTCTATTGCTTGTAAGCTCCGATTCACCTTCACCTCCTCAGCAGCTACTATGAACCAGCTGTCGGTTGGGCATGTTTGGACGGTAGAAGAGGCGTCGCTCAGGACCTTTTGAACTTCGGATTCAGTGCTGTGGAGGAACTGCTGCCTGCGATCGATCCGTTCCTGAGATCAGGTATCTACCTTGTATTATATAGAGATGTGGACTCAATAAATAGAGAGATGCCCGGGCTTTCAGGGGATGGGCCCACTTAGAATCATGCTTCGAAAGCATTCTAACGATCAGCTTCGTTGCCCTGTTCATGACTCACCAACCTGAATATCTCATTCCGCCTTCGACTTGATTCACTTAAAGACCGATCAAGGAGCATTTCGTTGCATAAGCTTTTTATTGGCTTTTAATGCATGTTCTTCTATCTTGAATACCTGATTGTAGTTCGAAAGAGAATACGATAGTGGAAGAATACGGGCTTTGATCCGAAGAAGCTCATGCTACAGTTTGAGGGGCAGTCCTAAGCTAATCCCTTCCTGCCTATGCTTTTAGGTTAGCTAGTGTCATTGGCCTCTGAGAGAGGGATGGGACAAAGGCCGGGGCAATAACGATGTATTTACTAATCTCGCTAACAACGACTGGTACTACCACTTCGACTAGGAAAGACAAGAAAAAGAAGAATGTGAATCACGTTCTTTCCAGTTCAAGTGAGGGTTCAAGCTAATGAGTTATTTCCATACTAGGCGTTTATGCTTTCTTGCCATCCGCTGTTGCCAAGCGACTTGCCGCTTAGGTTTCAGTTGATGTGGTTGTGGAATCCCGTAATAGAATAATAGAAGTAAAATTCTCTTTCTTTTTGTCTTTCTTGCTATCGATTGAAAGAGATAAAGAGCTTTCGGTCCCCTTATCTCGCTTTTCTTCTAGGCGGGAGTTCGCCTGAACAGCTCTTAAACCAAGTCTATGCTTTCGTATCACGCTTTAGCATGAAAAACTAAGATCTCGTGAAGAAAAATCCTCGTCTTCGGCTTCAATCGAAAGCAACAAGCCGCGCTGCACCTAAGCTAAATCTTTTTTTTGGCCGGGGACCAGCTCTTAGCTCTTAAAGGAAGGAGAATTTTCTATTCCGTAAATGTAGCTAGCGAGAGGCAGAAACACAACGGCAAAACAAATCTGCTCTTGCTAGGCTCCTAACTGAGCTCTAAGAGTCTCATTCATATGAGGAAGCCATGAAGAAAAGAAGTCATGGACTCCCGCCTTTGGCCATTTTGGAATATATGCGTGCTGATTATAGGTTTTATGTTCCCATGCGTTATGCCGTTGCTTGTTTAAGTAAGCCCGCAATATGCCCTGTCTCCTTTGGGGAGCGGAGCTGAACTAAGCTTTGGGCTAGAGACATCTTCAAACAAAGACAAAAAGATTCGCCAGACGATAAGCTGCGCCCCTTAGCAACACGAAAGCGACAGGTTGTAGACAGCTTGGCGATCTACTTCCATTCAAAAAAAGGAAAGACAATGCGCTATACGAAAACAACAAAAAGATAGGAACTCCAGCTATGAGAGTAGTTGCTCCTTGTCTCGAAGTAGGTAGCTACGACAATTGCCCGTTTAACCAAAGGCTCTCAAAACCTAGATGATTCAAAACAAGCTCCCTAGGATCGCACCTTCGGTTAGTTTAAATCGAGAATGGAATGGTCTGGTATATAACTACTGAACACTATTGGTGTTGGTGGAAAGTACACGAATTTTGGTTAGCTAATCAACCCGGCCGAAAGACAGGGGTCATGGGTTCGTGCAACTGCTACTGACTTAGAGCTCACATATCTACTTGACGCTCCCAAAAGTACGAGACGGCAGTGGCTGGGCGAGCGAAAAAAAAAAGTAGGCTGAAGTCAAACTTTTGGCTTGCTACAAGCTGGGCTCAGGGACTGCAGTCAGCCGCTTCCCCTGTAGTCGTCAGCTCGTTCTTGACAGATCCGATCGGGTGTTCATAATCTGGAGTAAAAGGATTCGAACCTTTGCATGCCGGTACCAAAAACCGATGCCTTACCACTTGGCTATACTCCATACGGCCTGTTTTGGACGGTAGAACGGGGAGAGGGGGAAGGGAGAAGCAGGGCTCGAAGAAGCCGAGCCGTGCAAGGACGCGGGGATATAGCAAGTAAGCAGCAAGGTTCTCCCTTTAGGACCGACTACAACAAGCTCGCGACTCTAATAGAAACAAAGGGTAAGCTCTCTGCTCTATTTACTTGCAATGCTATGCCTATTAAAGTTGGCGAACGCTTCTGTAACCTTAGACTCGTTACGCTGTTCGACTGAACTCGTTGGCTCCGCGTCCACCGAAAGTCGGTAACCTTCGTCACCGTCAGCATTTGGTACTCTCTCGATAGCTTCAATAGTTCACTGAAAGCCTTTGGTGTAATGAACCGCAAGCCCTTCAGAAAGACATAATAAGAAAGGGTTGGTTAAGAACTATTGACTGTAAACCATAGCAGTTACAGTCACTCAATGGAGATGTTCGCCTTTGGAATGAAGATGGATGAACAGGCACTTGAGCCTGGAACTGATGAAATTCGGGAAAAAGATGGAACCGGTCACTATACTGGGGGGGCGAGACATGACCGCGACTTAAGATTCAAGTACCGTTGAAAAGACTAAAGGAACGGGGGAATGACTACCTGTAATAAAGCACAGGCTAATACGAGCCGACCAGAAGAAGCAAGGCTTAGATTACCAGATCCTGGACACAATCTTCCTAGAGATAGAGAGCCCCTTGCCTCGCCTTTTCTAGCCTCTCCTTCTTGCTTGCTTACCTAGCTCTTGTCTTAGTGACTCTTCCTCTTTTCTAGGTTTTTTCTGAGTTTAAAATGAAAACGGTATCTTTTTCATTTGCCAATGAATTCCCCGATTCGGTCAATAATGGGATTCTTGGCTAGAGAAAGGTTCTGTGACATGGACGCCCATCCCAACTCGGTCGGTTGGCCCACCTAACAGATGATGATATTCTCGATCTATTTTTTCGAATTTTGAAAAGTCTTTCTCACTATTCAGAACAGTGGGGCTTTCGATCAAGATGTTCTCGCCTCCCCCGTTTGGGCTCTCGCTCGAATCGGAACCTTTATTTATGCGTTGGTAGGCTTTCGACTCAATCTACTAGCCGAGCGCCAATAAAAGACAAAGTTTGCGCATGGGCTCATCATCTGATGCAGAACCGATGCGAGAGGGGGGGAGAAGCGGGGATTGATAGCTTTCAAGAACCAGTGGAAAGGAAAGAGTTGTTCCCTGCATTCCTTCCTTTCCAAAGATTGTCATTCGTTTTGTTTGGGCTGGCATAAAAGAAAAGAATGGATTGAATTCCTTGCCTCACCCTGAGATGAGAGGGAAGGTCGATTTGACTCGAATCCCGGACCTGATCTTTAATCCTACACCGGTTAATGATGCGATGGGATAAGTTTTTTTTTCATCAATGCTGGCCCAGTCGAGGCTCGTCCATGCCCAATCCCAATGGAAAACCCTTCGATTTGCCCCTAGCTCTATAATCCACCCTCCCCAGTCCCTGAAAGCCCTCCCGGGGGCCTAGCCCTTTTTCTTTTCTCAACTCGAGTCTTAAGTTCAGCGGCTTTCATCGTTGACGAACACCTGCGCTAATAAGACAAAGAAATGGGGAGTCTATGCCTTGAATGAATCAGTAACAACGGATTAGTGGAATGAGGGATCAAGAGACGGATAGGGGGCCTATCAATCATTGGTGGACCTTCCCTTGAACCAGTCGCGGAGCTCTCAACTGAGTGGTTTAGGTTCTTGAATTCCATCTCTAGTTGGGGGTTTCGGTTCGAAGGTTCTAAAATGTGGTGCGGGTTCATCTCTCTCGACCTGTTCAGGTTCAAGGGAGGGTGATCGAGGGGACCCAGACTTTAGATCTCTTCTCTATGGCGGGAGGTTTCTTTCGTATCCAGAGTGTGTTGGGGAGGCCAGGGAAGACGGATTGGATCGAGAGGCGATGCTTATGCCTCTTCTTTATCGATAGGATTCCCATCATTTGAAGTCTCCGGCGAAGGAGACAAGGGCGAGGCACCGAACATGTTCTATCCTCAACCTCCATCCGTCATTAGTAATCTAAATTCGCCTTTCCTATTCACTAGTACACTGCGCGCTACAACTAGCAGCCCCCTTACTAGTAAGGGAAAACGCTAGCGCGCTAGCTAGCTACTTACACTTATAGTTATAGCCCCTACTTCATTTCATTTTTGGGATATTTGAAGAAGCCTGCTGAAAAACAGAAGCGCGCAACGGCTGATGAAAAGCCAGCAACTTGTTAGGAGTAGGTTTTGGCTTGCCCCTTTCTATGTTATTAGTCAGATAGGTTTGGAACCCTATACAATACAAGGGGCTGCTTGCTGCTCACCCCTCTCTCTAAAGGGGCTTATGCACTCCACTCGTTACCACTAAACGACGAAGCCAGGAGCGGAAGGAGGGACTTGAACCCTCAACCTCAGCCTTGGCAAGGCTATGCTCTACCATTAAGCTATTTCCGCCAGCTACGGTAGTGGCGAAGCACTACTGAGCAATTCACGTATCACTTGATACGGACGACGTCTGTTTTTCCGCCGGACCAAAGTCTTGACCTCCGATCGAGCTACGAACACGAGTAGGTAGGCGGCTAGGGGGGGCTGTCTTTTCAATCAATCTCCGACCGCTCAGTGCCGCTATTGGTGCGAGTTGTAAGGAGTCTTGGTCTCGAGTCAAGCTGGGGCGTCATTTCATTCTCGTAACGGGAATGAGTGCACCGCAAGACCAGACAAGTTGCTCCCTCGCCTCGCAGCGGCATCTGTCTTTTATTTTAAGTGAAGTCATTTCCTCATACAGCTCCTCTTATTCTACGATAATCCAAACTGCAGCTCCACGAGTCTACTCGGAACCGGTCGATTCCTGAGCCATTCGTTCTCCCCTCCAGTGACGGTATTGAGACTTCTGAAGGGTGTTCTATTTGCTCGTAGCTCCCGTTTGATACCGGATAAAGCAAATCTTGGTTTTCGTTTTCCTTGTGATGGGCCTGGAAGAGGGGGGGTTGTCAAGTTTGTTTTGAAGTAGGGGAACTTTGCAGAACCTTTGCTTGCGCCCTATTTGAGACTAAGGCAGGCTTTCAATTCCATATTCCTTTGAATTTGACTTTGTTTGAAGCAGATTTGAAGTCGCCAGCGGACTTACCCGATTCATTCCCCTTTTGGGGCCCCGAGTCAGGAAAGCTAAAAAGAGAGTCAGTATAGAATACTGGTAACCGCTGATGAAAGCCATTATACGTTCAAGAATAAGTGATGAAGTCTTCAGTTTAGAGTAACGAACAATTCACCAATAAGCTAAGCCTTTGTAGGCGAAGAATTGGGGACAAAGGAGATTTTGACTAGCACTTCAAGAGTAAAGTAGATTTACCTGCGTTCCCAAGGGCATCCCCTTAGTATCCCCGGCAGTAGCAAGACTATACGCTGCTCACGCTCATCTTATTTTGAATTCCACCTTTCGTTCATTCTCCTAGAAAGACAAAGTCATTCAATAGTTATTAAATACAGGATTGGTTTCTTTTTCGCATTTTAAGCTAAAAGCTTGAAGAAAATAGACAGCCCTTTAGAGATAGAGATAGGAGCGGCACCTCAACCAGCCACAACCGCATTAGCAGTTCGCGTGGAATCAGACTAAACCAAGGTCAAGGAAGACTGAGGTGACCAAATCGAGGACGATGAGCTATTCAATTCAGACGAGGAATTTGACACAGGTTCGGCAAGGACGGGGCTTTCATCCCAAAGAAGAAGAGCTAGCGGCGAGTAAGCCTACGAACGACCACCGCTTATCCAATTGAATTTCCAATTGCAGCAGAAGACTGACGGCATAATTAAACCGTTTTGTATCGGGGTCGTACGCCTGGAACAAGAAGGTTCGTCGTACAATTTCGGCGATTAAAAAAAGAAAGGAGTATATCCCTCTCCCTTAGTGTCTTTCCACTTCCGTCGTTCAGGAACAAACACTTCGCCTAATTCTTTTGAATCCCGGCCCGGTTTTTCCCCACTAACTAATTACGTTACGACCACTGAACAAACTTGGTTGACGAACATGGTTTATGCGCCGCTAATGTAGCGGCTTGTCGAGCATTTGACAAACTCACACCATCCATTTCAAATAGGATTTGTCCCGTGGACACACGAGCAATCCAACCCGTAGGATTTCCTTTTCCTCTTCCCATTCTGACTTCTGTAGGTTTCCCGGTAATAGGGAGATCTGCGAGAACTCTTACCCATATCTTACCATTTTTTCGGAATTGTCCGCTCATAGCACGATGGAATTGTCCGATTATAGCCCGACGCGCTGCTTCAATGGCTCGATATGAAAGACGACCAGCTCTACAACTTTTAGTGCCATATCTTCCAAAACCAAGTTGTGTACCGTCCGGTTTGCAACCCCTACTACATCTGCCTTTACGATATTTACTATATTTTGTACGTTTCGGATATAGCACGTCCTTTTTTTTTTTTATATGAAATCCACACTTTGACACCTGAGATTCCGTAACGAGTAGATACTTCCGCAGGAGCATAATCTATTTTCTGGTTAAATACATTACGAGATGTTTTTCCATACTTTCCGCATTCAGTTCTAGCTATTTCTGCACCTTTTGATCGACCTGAACAACATATACGGATCCCCTCCACCCCCTTTTTCATTACTAATGGAATATCCTTCACTATTTGACTAAAAATGGAACGAAATGATCTTGTTTTGTTCCTCGGTTGAAAAGAGATGTCTTGAGCAATCGGAGAAGCACTTTGATAAACAGATTTTATCTTGACCGACTCAATTAAGGTATTAGTATTTGTTCTATTAAACAACAAAGATCGCATTTTTTGAACTTCGTTCAAATAAGAGTTGTACCCGTACGGAATTATTCTGTTTCTCAGTATGATCTCTAGCATCATCTCTATTCCCTTTATCAATTCTCCTATCCCACCTAGGTCTATGAATTTCTCTATCAATTCCATTACCTTATCCTTACCCATGAGGTTCCAACATTTTTTCCTTAATTTACCTAGGAGTGGTTCCCGGGCGTCCTCAAGGTTCTTATACACCCCAACCCCGTCCCTTGGAAAGAAAAAGGTAGCACCAAAGAAAGGAAAGAGCGAGATGGTGGTTTTTGTTGTTCCCGCGAAGCGAA
The DNA here is from genome assembly GCA_033043275.1 of Ruscus hypophyllum. NCBI lineage: Eukaryota > Viridiplantae > Streptophyta > Magnoliopsida > Asparagales > Asparagaceae > Ruscus > Ruscus hypophyllum. The sequence goes on along the minus strand of JAUTWN010000045.1, from coordinate 3,493 downwards.
GATTATTCGCCAAGCGAATGAAGTGGGTCAACCTCTTTTTGGCTTCGGCCAAATACTTTTTATCACCGGTCGAGCTTTCTACAAAAAAGGCGATGCGAGAACGTATTCTCTTATCTAAGCTTCTTCCCTGTGCATTAGCTCCCCCCATCGTAGATGGTTCTGCCACGCCCGATGCCAAAAAATGATTGAGAACTACGACGGGGTCGAAATGCATTTTTTTCTTTGTATTCAATAAGTATTGCATGACCGAAAAATTCAAGGAAGGGCGCACTGCAGGGAGGGTCCTTTTCATTTTTAGTAGATGACTCGTCGGGCTGTCGGAGCGGAACTTCTTTGGGAAAAAGAACTTTAAGAACTTAGTTTTTCTGAAAGAGTAGTCATTTTTTATCAGGAACGCTATGTCATTTACAACCCCAGCGTATTTCGGATGCTTGAAGGCCCCGCTGACCCGAAGTGATTTAGAAAGATTCTTCTTTATCGATGGTGATCGGTCATGGTATCCACAGCGTTGCTTCTTTTTCGGCCAAATCCGGATTTTATTTTGCTTCTTCCGGTCGTCGAGCCTGATCGACTCGACTCTTTTCCCTGTCCCCCGGCCTCTCACTTCGTTTCGTTCTTTTTCTGTATCGTCGCTTGAATGAAGACACCCGATCGGCCCGACTTTCCCAAATGCCCACCACCGGCCCTTCTTCTTTTTCTTTCCGGGTCTGGATTTTTCGCGTCGTTTCAGTCGTCGTGGTCGACGGGGAAGAAAGAAATGAATGAATGTTCTTTTGGGAAAATGTAGAATAAGACACCTACCGAGACGAAAGCCAAAGGTGAGTCTCGTAGGTGGACGTATCGAACCGAAATAAGATCTCATATTAACATCTTGATACACTGATTTACCATAATAATAAATAGAGTCAATTCTGACTCCGTCGTGGGAAGAGCCGCTTCTTTCTTGCTTGATAGGGGGGGCTTTCATTCACCAGCGCAGACTAAAAGTGCTCTCCGAACCGTGCTGGATAGTCACCCATCACACGGCTCTCAAACCCAACCTGTGGTGTATCCCGGGGGACAAAGTAAAAGCGTTTGATCCTTTGCCCCATACTTTGAGAGACTCCTCCCCGCTGATCAAGCAGCGACGCTGCTCGTGAGAAGCTTAGCTTTAAGCTGCTATCGTTTGGTTCGGATAAGTCAAGTCCCTTCGGTCGGTTCGCTCAGGTGGTCTTTCCTTATCTTCCCTAACGTTCAGATTCTGGTTTGAGAAAGGAGCACCGGCCGAGCGCCCTGAATGAATAAAAAATTGACAGCAGAGGGAATCAATGATTCTTATTCGACCGAGTTGAAGCTAGCAAGATGTCGATTACACACACACCGGAGGTTGGTAAGAACTGAGGGACAATGCCCCCCTAACCTAAGTAGGCCTACCAGCGAAGCAACTGGTACTTGATCGGGCGGGGGCGGTTTGGTTTCGTGCAACGCCCTCGCAGCAGGAAGAGGCAGTTTTTGAAAGGAAACGCCCTTTTTTTTGTATAGGGTTCCAAACCTGCCTGATGAAAAAGCCCTTTCTATCTTATTAGTCAAGCCTAAACGTCCTTATTGAAAACGGCCTAGCTAACGAGCAATCTTTCTAAAGTGCTAACGCGCCTTCTATTAGAATCTTAGTAAAGCAACCTTTCGCCTGAACAAGCTTACTTACTCATTAATAAAGCGGCAACAAGCACCTTCTTTCTCAAAGTAAAGTTTCTCCCTTCTTGCTTTAGTTTGATTGCAGCTAGCGCGATTGACTAATAGAATAGAAAGTCAAGGCTCTTCTCCTGTTCTACGAATCTACAACTCTCTTTACTGAGCGAGACTCCATCCATATCCCTACTAGTGGTTATTCTTTCTTTTCCATTCTATCATTTGTTTGACAGCTTAAACTAGGCCCCACTTTAGATAGGTTTTCGGTCTTAATCAAGATAGGTCAAGGGCGCGCCGGAACGGTCGGTAGCTGCTTAGTCTCATCCGAGAGTATAATCTCCTTGTACTGCTTTTTTTCAAAGAAAAAAGAAAGAAGGGGGTTGATTTAGGCTCCTTCCCTTCCACTGCATAGCTGCGCTAGCAGGTACTACGAGCCCTCTGCCCCACGCATCTAACCAGCTCGCGTGGTTCACCGGTTTCACCGAAAACTCTCATTTGTTGAAGCGGAGCATAGTGCGCTTTAGGCGCCGAGCGAGAAACGTCTCTTCTTTCGTTTCGGTTTATTCCTTGATCTGAAACTTAGCACTTGTTTTCTTATTGATTCCTGGGGCTCCTTACTGTTTTCGTTTATGTAAGATGTCATTCAGATTGTCATTCTTCAATCTGACATGTCTTTTTTGCAGCCTCTGCATAAGGAGTTATACAACATGAATCCTTTGACCTTTTTCGTCCCATCATTTCTTAATGCCATTAGGGACAACAAGGAGGAGAGTTTGAGAAATATACTGTCAGAACCAGCTCCTGGTATTTACACATTTGTAATGCTTCAGCCAAGTTTCTGTGAGCTGCTGTTAGCTGAGGTATCATCTACCTTCTTTGCAGCACTTTGATTCAGACGGATGAGTGCTCATATATATCTGAATATATTGTAAATCACTCCTATCATTGTCAAGATCTTTTATGGGAAAGTGGCCTGATTTCTTAGGTGGAGAACTTTGAAAAGTGGGTCAATGCAGCTAAATTTAAGACAATGAAACCAAATACAATGAATAAATATGGTGCCGTTCTTGATGATTTTGGCCTGGAAGCTATGCTTAACAAGCTTATGGAGGAATTTATATGCCCCATATCCAAAGTATTCTTTACAGAAGTAGGTGGATCAACACTAGATTCACATCATGGCTTTGTGGTTGAGTATGGAATTGACAAGGATATGGAGTTAGGTTTCCATGTAGATGATTCAGAAGTTACTTTGAATGTATGCTTGGGCAACGAGTTTTCTGGTGGTGAATTATTTTTCAAAGGTGTACGTTGTGACAAACATGCAAATTCAGAAACTCAACCTGAGGAAATCCTAGACTATTCTCATATACCTGGTCGTCATCGTCATGGTGCCCATCCCACAACATCTGGTCACAGAATCAATTTTCTCTTATGGTGTAGAAGTGCATCATTGAGATATGCGTAGTTGTTGGGAATCGTGCTCGCAACCATTATGATGTGCGCGTAGATCTGTCAAGTCTTCAAAGTTCGTGCCACTGTTATTTCTTCGTCTTCTGGGTGTACGGAACCAGATTCGAGTTTGGCCAAAGGCAAGTGCAGCTCCTCCTCTTCTCTCTATTGCTCTCTTCTCCTGTGTGCTTGGTTTACATTTACTGCTATTGCCTTTTTAGATTACTGTTGTGTGATGATTGTTCTATTGTACGCTTTTATCACCACGATCACTGTTTCCATGTTTAGTTTCGCTGGTTTAGTTGCATGCTAGAATTTCACTACCAGCTCACGTTTGCGATGTGTTACTGCTTTGCCTGCTACTTTAGTGACT
>JAUTWN010000044.1:0-15867 GCA_033043275.1 Ruscus hypophyllum | reverse complement strand
TTTGATTTTTCTTCTGTTATGGACTGTAGTGAAGACCTATCATCTCTTGTGATTGCTTTTAAAGGCCCCGTGCACTCCGCTTCTCTAATGAGTGCCCGCCGGTAACCCCCTTTCCCCTTTTGGGACCCTTGGCTGCTCCTCAGCCCTGGGCGGGGCGTTACAGATTTTGTGCCTTATTAGTAGATTCCGTAACAGAGCCCATGTTCCTTTATCTCTTCTATTATAATGCTAAATGAGATGAAGTTGTTTGTCGAAGGCTTCACACTAAAAATGCAATGAAGTAAGATTTATAATTGAAACCAGCCCTCCATACCCAATAAAATTGTTTCATACAAATAAATGTGTGATCAATTATTTTAAATTTAAAATAATTTATATTTTATTTCCAGTTACTCATGCAAATGCACTAGTCCGAAAATCTAGTTGAAGGAGACTTTGCAGGGATAAACTACTGGGTTGAATATATATATATATATATATCCTTAAATCCTAAAAATTTATTGTGGCATGAGTCTCTAAGATTTGCCTAATAGCTTAGAGAGGACTCAAATGAAGTGATATTCTTCACTCTAACTGCATGTGGGGCTTCATTTATTCAAGTTTGTACTTAAATCTCACACAAAAAATTTTGTGAATAGTTTAAGTGAGAGTTAATTAGTCTTTATGTCATGTTGCCTTTGAATTAGTGGGTGGACTGTGCTGTGCAATATGGTGCCCATTTCCTTCATATGCCAAAATCAAAATGGATCTTTCATTCTCTTTCTTCCTTGCTTACTACCTTGATCAAGACAAAAGATAAACAAATATCCATTACCAATGAATCCATAAGGTACATAATGGCCTTCCTTGCTTTTTTCTTTTCCTTCATTTTAATCCTCCAAATTCATGGCATGATTTATGCTCTTTATGTTTAAAATTTATTCTGGTATTTTGTTCACTTCCTGGCTTGCTCACCATCTCAATTAAGCCAAGGATGAATAAGTATTAATTTCCAAGGAATCCATAAGGAACCTAATGGCTTTTCTCGGTTCCTCTTTTCTTTCATTTAATCCTCAAATTTCATGCCATGTTGATGTTACTGAAAAATAGTTAGGATTCTCTTCTAAAAATTACATTTCTTTTAGTTTCAGAGTTTATTAGCAGGCTTGATTTTCAGATTACGTAGAATATTACGTTAAGATTCTATGTGAGGATTAGAGTTGTTTTAGTTGTTTGGTTGTTACTTTTGTTTGCTTAATTAGTAGATTTGTTAGTTAATAGAATGTTTATATTGGGATTTAGGTTTATCTGATTCTATCTTATTTATCATTTTGAAAAGCCTATAACGATGCTAAAATTTAATGAAATAAAGTGAATGATGATTGACTGAAGTTTGTTTTGTTATGGCTTGAGGTCTTAATGTTTTTCTTTTTTATTGTCTCTTCTTTATCTTCTCTATTCTTTTCATGTCATCTCATTGCCTGTACTAATTTCATCCATGACTTCTTCTTTTTCTCCATTACTTATATTCTCCACCTCCATAACCTTCCTCATGGGAAGTTGTCTTCCTAGTACAACAAAAACAAATCCAGCATATCCATACTCAATTAGTTCGCGCATCCATTGGTGTCCTACACTTTCAAATGTGTATAACGTTATTTACCTTGAAATTATATATAAGATGGAGTACATTGTACCCCTTTTGGCAAATTCTATTCGTTTTAATTTGGTTCTTTAATATATGGATAGTGTAATACCCAAAAATTTTGATGGTTAATATTAGCTTCTTATTTTAATCTGATTATGATGAAAATCTAGTTAGCTAGTTTGATGGTAAAATTCATGAATAGTAACTATAGGGTTATGTTAGCCCAAAAAAACTCTAGTGGGTTACATGTGAAATGATATAAATTGAAGGACTTAATTGCAAGATGACTTTTCATGCCCGCCAAAAAAATATAACAGTAAATATAACATCACTCTAATAACATCATCATTATGACATCACGTTAATGACACCATTATTGTGATATCATGAAGCTTGGGGGACTAAGTTTGGGAGGTTATACATATCCCCATGGATTTCCCTTCTCATTTTAAACCAAAGCAAAGAAATTTGAGAGTGAGCTATTTTGATAATTAAGGAGGAAGCACCTATAGATTGGTCATCATCTCAAAGACCTTCCGAAGATTGATTTGTATTATATTGATTGTAGTGTGAATCTTGGATCGTCAAGAGGTGGGTAGCTTTCTCTCTCACTAGGTATTTTGAAAAGTTATGTATTATTTGCAAAAGATATATTGTATTTTTGTTCTCTTTATTTTAAGATATGTTATTACTCGTTAACAAGTGCATTTTTCTTGCATAAGACTGGATCAGAGAAGAACTATTAACTTGAGCTGTTGGCTGCATGATTTCTTATTGTGATTGTCCACTGACTATTGTTATTTATTGTTTGACTGCAAGATAAAAAGTGATTATTGTTTATGATCCATAACATTGTTGTTTCAAAGAATATTGTTAAGTGTTAATTTTTCCAGCTATGAGGCTTATTTTTCTGTTATCGATAAAAGTGGTTTTTGTGATTTAAAATCCCTCATGAGTCTGACTTTGATACTATTATTGTTTATTTACCTACCATATGGTTATCGGACCACTAGTTGGTTAGAGCGCATGTTACTGTTACTTGCCTTCCGACAACATACTGACCTTCAGACAATTACTGTAGGGCGTGTTTGGCTGGTTATAGTTGGTATTTGGGATTTGTAGTTGGTATTTGAAAAGAGTGAGAAAATTTGTATTTTGCTAATTCCCATGCAAAATTTCAAATTTGGTTCAATTACAGCCATTTGTTTGTAATATGACGAAGAACAATATAATTTTAGAATGTTAAATTTCTGATGCTTAGTTGTATTTGAGATCTTTAGGTATAACTTTGTTACTTGGAGGTTGTAGAGAAATAATATGCTTCTTTTATTGGAATTTTTTTTTTCTCTGGAGTTTGATTGAAAGGCTTACCATGTATATTGAACTAGTCTTGTATACATATCACAAATGTGATGACTCCATCCTGCGCTACGGATTTGAGGGCATTACAGATAGCAACCAATGATATATGAATCAAATATGGGAAAAAGTGTGCATAGTGTGTCTCCCTAGATTGTAAGCTAAGGGGGCGACCTGAAATCTTAAGATAGGACATAAAAATGAGCGATCTGAACCGTCCATCATGATTTTCATGTCCGAAGTAGGTGATGTATAAACTCCAAGGTAATATGGCAATAATGGGAGAGTATGGCTTTGCATTTTTCAAGTATGTGAGCTAGTACCCATCTCATAGGTGATTGTTTTGAGAAAACAGTCAACTATGCTTTTAGCGTCGCTGACAACAATGCACATGCGTACTTGGCTTTCTGCAGCCAACTAGAGAGCTCACAATGCTGCCAATGCTTCTGCTTACCGGACGTATGTAGTATCAAGACTATGAGCTGCTATTTCCAAGACTTGGCCAAAGTGGTCACGGCTGATGACGGCTGCACAGGCTGAGCTTGAATTCGTTGCAGCGTCGGTGTTGATTTTGAGTGAGCCCGGGTTCAGTTTGGACCACTTTCCATGGATGGGTTCAAATACATAATTGTGCTTGGAATTTCCACAAAATCTGGCATGCCTGGTAGACTTGCAATGATTTGACTGATAACATGTTTGATACGTACTAGCTTCCTTTCAAAGATCCAATTACAACGAGTTTTCCATATCCACCGCATCGTTGTTGCTTCAATTCTTATAGCTTTGCTATCATTATTGCTTTTATCCAACCACTTCAAGAGAATAAAGAGGATAGTGTCTTCACCTTCAATTTGGTGATTGAATTTGGTCAAATCCCATACTTGAGAAGACAATGGGTAATGCACAGGGCTTTCTTCATGTTTGTTACAGAGAGCGCAACTGTGATCTACGCCTTGGATGGGTCAGGCTCGCCTCTCCATTGTCATCATGGCATTTCCTATTGCCCTCCGTAAAAAGTGTTTGATTCATGGTTAGAGTTGTTTTGTTGCCCAAAGTTTCATATATAAGGGACCAGGTGTAGTAATCTTGTAACAACAGGATATTAACCTCATATAATCATACTTAATCTTAAACTAAAACTTTTGGTAGCATCTCCTTTGTAAATTTCAAGTTTAGATATCAACAATATATATATACACACTCGGCAACAATGTCATAACATAACATGTACAAGCAATTTTATATGTATAACTGACTACAAGACTGACATGACACAATCAGTTGCCACACATGGTACTATACACACATGAAAGAATACAGTCTTTAATTCATAAGAATTTCAAAGTTTACTTACATACCGAGTTCTAAACTATTCTAAATATACGTAATAGAGATGTATGAATTAGGTTGAAAGTACTTACTATAGCTTCAAGTTTGAATGCATCACTTATGCAAGGCCTAATTTCTTGTCGTAACTTAAAAATATTGGTTCACAAACATGGTAAGCTACAACAGCTCAGGGAGTAAAGTCAGATAAGAAATCATACAGGATATAAACAATACAACAATATGTAAATGATAACAAGGAAGATTGACAAAAATGAGTCAACTTGAAAAAACTTCAACGAAACAAATCAACGAGTTCAAGATATTTTAAAGGGGTGGTTATTTCATCCATTTAGGTATAACTCCATGATAATGATAGGTCCCATTTTAGTGGTTAATATTTTTTTTGTATTCATGATTGATAATTTGAGTTTCACTTGTTACTACATAATTTGACAGGCCCAAGCCTAAGGTGAAAGCTCACTCAAAACCCTATGGCAATAAGCCTAAGGTGAAAGTTCACTCAAAATCCTAAGGCACTAGCCCACGTAGGAGGCACATAAATGCCCAAGTAAGTCTGCATACTGAAAAGGCCATAAGATCCATAATTCAAGTTAGAGAACCTTCTTGGAAGGTGGCATCTCGGTAACAACTTTGAATCACATGATCTATAACGATCTTAATTCTCACATCCTTGTATTAGTTTATTCTGTATCGGCCGTATCAATCCAGAATTTTGGATACTGTTATCGATCCAATACTGAGTAAATTGATTCTATCTTTCATTCTATAATCAGAATGAAGATTTCGTAAAATGGGGTCATTTCCCTCATTTTATCGGATTTTCTGTATTTTTTCTAAAAAATTTCTAAATCGATCAATTTTTGGGCCAATACTACAATTTAATGTTAATTTTCTTTTCTCCTACACTCCACTCACTCACCAGTTGCTTTGACCAGGTGAGAGAGGGGTAGGTATGAGGATTTGAGTGGCGGATGTGGGTGGAGAACCAAAGGTGGAGGTGGCATAGGCATGGAAGTGGAAACATAAGGTGTAGGTTGATGTACATGCACATATAAACCTTTCTCTCTCACTCATTTCACTCATTTATTTCATTCTCTATTCTCACTTCATCAACTCCAACAGAGAAAGTAGTCTCCTCTCTCAATGAAACACCACCATTTCCATCCTCTTCAAACTTTTACTTCAACCGCCTCCACTTTGTTGGAGAATTCATGTCAATTTTTTGATTTCCATTTTCTTTCATCGTTGTTTCTAACCCATGGCAAGAAATCTCACACTCCATCTTCTACAAATGATAGATTCTTATAATTGAATTAGGGTATTTATTAATTTCTCATTAGTAGGCTAAAAAATGATGGTTTTAAATAATCATTATATGTGTTTTTAAAATAAAAAAGCTGGATATATTTTGCTTGAAAGTTTGATGTTAGGAAAAATAATAAGCATTGGTATCTTGATTTGAAATTTTATCAGTGTTGGAATGATGTGTTTGTACTCTGTGCACTAAAATTTAAACTTAGGGGATGAGATTTGATCCCCAATTGATTTTAATTATCTGATGTGCTCGAATATGTTTTATTTTACATCATCTCAGTAAAATGACCATATTTTTTGTATTCGAACTCCGATTGAATCAATTCTTGATCCGTTGGAAAGCTAACATCAAGCTACTTAACTTTCTCCTATATGAAATTTTCTTATTCAAGCTCGATCCGCATCAAACATTACCATGAAGTTGCTTCTTCTACATCTCACAACACTTTTAATTATCTTGCATTGTTTCATAAATGAATTGCTTCGCATATAATCTCCTAAATCACTGTAACATAATGAATACACTTATGTACATGACAATAGACTATTTTTCATGCTTTGTGTTGTAGGGAGACTAGTCCTAAGACCACAATGTTGGCATACAATTTATGGATTATATATTAAAAAATATTATTTATAGCATGAACTAGCCATCCTACATAAAGCAAAACTTGTAGGATAAAGAATAATGCCCGCTAGATCTTGTTGATTGATCTAGATTACTTCTTTTTGGTACTCAAAACATTATCACAAACCTTCTTGAGTATGACTAGATGCACTGTCCTTGATCCGAAGTGTGAGCTTCAATTCCTTAGAGCAAACACTAAGAGTTTATCAAGAACTCAAAGCTCTCCAATACTTTCGAACGGCCAACAACTAAAAAACTCAAGATCAATCAAAATCCACCAACTCATATTCTCCTTTATTTATAATATTGAAATCATAAATGATTTTAATCAATAAACAGTTCTCTAAGATAATATTCCAAGTTGTACATAAGTAGTCATAATGAAAATAGAATTGGATTAGGCAATCATATAATAGTATTTGAATAAGATTTGATTGATTTAATTAGGCTACAAGAGGGACCCATAGAAGATTAGGATTCAACTTGTATGAGGATTTGGAAAGCTAATTCAACCTAGGATTTTATCCAAATCACAATATGAAGACCTAGTCCAACTATAAAGATTATGACTATTTATATCCCAATCTGGAAACTACTAATGCTATCATAATTATGACTTTATTCATAACTCATAAATTACAATTGAGTCCACTAAATAATTATAGTTATAGTTTGATTTCTAAATTCTATAATTACAATTATGAGCTCCAAATTAATTACTTATTTAAACTCTCCACATTAACCTCTACAAATATCCATTAATAAAATGAATTTTCTGATTAATTCATCATTATTATTATTTTTAATTTCTTGAGCAGGCAAACTAAACTCAATCAATTGTACCGGATTAGTAAAATCTACATGCAAGGTTTTTGTATAATTAATACTTATGAGTATTTCGAGAGGATATTTCCAATCTATTCGATATGGTTTCCTTTAATAATTAATATTATGTATATATCTAATATTATTTATTGTCATTAAAGTTATAAGGAATATACACCGATGTTATTGATCACACCAAATAAATCAAAGCAATGCATAAATAATAAATATGCACAATTAATTATTTCAAGACTAAGAGTACAAGCAATCGTAAAATAATATGAGTTATAATTATCTTTTAAAATCAGACTAAGATAATATATTCATAATAGTTCTGTCCAATATACACAAATGTATACTAATATGATAAGTTGAAATTTTGTCATTTTCATGATTTAGACAAATCACTATAATATCATATTACTATCTTACAGTAGTGTGTCAGCTCCATCAAAGATTGTGGACCCCATCATATATTCTAATGGATCCAATGAAATAGTTAACTGTATGTAAGTTGTATGTCTACATACTAGATCATTTACATTATAGAATAGGCACAAACAATTAAACAAGTAATTGTATCATTATGTCCATAAATATTTTTCTTTTATAATAGAAAGTGATAGAGTAATATTCCAAACGATATAATAAAATTCTTAACTATTACAAAATATCATGATTTTAATCTATCACCAAACACGTGTCATGTATGCATGTCTCATTGTGCGCACGCGATACACACAGACACTATTTGCACATATGCACACGATTGATGCTAGTTATTGCATTCTTATTTGATATGAGCATCTATTGCTTACATTTAGTTTTCCTGTGCATGTTAGAACTCAATTGTAGCTTTATATATGGGACTTGGACCTGTGGTCAACTTCTACATGTTATAGGGCCATATTACATGAACTGGAGTACGTATTGATTCAAATTGCACGGATATATAGTATTAGTGATATACTGTTCACAATAGTACTGATATGGACACATGACTGGATATTATATCGTACTTATGACCCAATTATGTGCAATATAACAAAGAACAATACAATTTTAGAATGTTAAGTTTCTGATCCTTAGTTGTATTCAAGATCTTTAGATAATAACTTTGTTACTTGGAGGTTGTAGAGAAATAATATGCTTCTTTTATTGGAAAATTTTTGCTCTGGAGTTTGATTGAAAGGCTTAGCATGTATACTGGACTAGTCTTGTATACATATCGCCAATGTGATGACTCCATCCTACGCTACAGGTTTGGGGGCGTTACAGATAGCAACCACTAATGTGTCAAATATGAGAAAAAGTGTGCATAGTGTCTCCCTAGATTGTGAGGTAAGGAGGCGACCTGGAATCTTGAATTAGGACATCAAAATGGACGATCTGAACTGTCCATCGTGATCTTCATGTTTGAAATAGGTGATGTATAACAAATCATGTTATCTAGACACTTCTACATTGTTCATCAAAAGTTCCCATTTGTTCAATTGTTGAAAAACTGTTCATTTTGCAACTATCCAATGCATGATCAAAAAACATTTGAAATACATGATATTTTATATACCACTATTTTATGATATGGAGATCACAATGAATGGTACGGATCATCCATGTTGATGTCATATCTTAAGATTTTAGACCGCCTCCTTAGATTACAATCTATGGACACCCTAGGCACACTTTTTCCATCAAATGTACATATTTTCAGGAAGTACACATGTACAACTGTGTTCTTATGTTTGGATTTTGGACATTGGCCAAGGTGTTGTGTCTACTAGTCATAGTTGGAAAGAAATGTTTCAATTTAGTAGGGAGGGGAGGGAGACAAGGAAGAAGGAAGAACTTTGAATTTTGAATTTGAACATCCATCAATCTGTTACCTCACCATCTGATTATTCCCTATATATCTTCAAAGTTCTAATAAAGGGAATACAAGTTTAAGTACGTGGCAGCAAACCATGGCCTCACCTATCCTTAATTATGACCGACAGATTTTGCATAAGTTCAAAGAACTAACATAATCAACTAATGCTCAGTGGCAAAAGCCCCAACATAAAAGAAAGAAAGAAATGAGCCCCTAGTTACAGTGAGTGAAAGAAAAAGGTTGTAATGAGAGAGAGGTAGGGAAATGGAGCGCTTATCTCTCTGCTACTGTGATAGTATCAGTTGATATATAATGAAATCCTGTATTCTTCCCCTTCGTCCTTTTGCTCTGGTCTTTGATTTCTTGTTTTTACTTCTATTTAATGGAAAAGTAGATGATGACGGTTTGAACTTATGCTTGAGGAGCTTCACCTTTAATGACATAATTTTCAGATTACAACCAAGCTTGAGGTCCCCTTTTGTTGTTTATGCTCAGTCTTATATAGTAGATTGCTTATATCAGCTAGTTTCTAAGGCTCCCTCTTACTGAAAAAAGATAATAGTGAAATGTTTGGGTTTTAGTGCTCTCTTCTATCTTAATTATGTAAGTTGACGTTTCTACTACTGAACGTAGGACTTCTTCTCACCTTTCTGCATCTAATAGAACAAAAGTTTCCATTGGAACTGAGATTTCCATGTCATGTTCATATATCTTTTAGTTACCAATCCTTCAATAAGTAACAGGGACCCACTTGATCTGATTAATATATGCGATTGCCATGACTCTGATAAGCATGTAGGTTTGGTGAAATATAAACGGACCTGTTAAATGCTTCTCGATGCAAAAAGCATTTGAGTATTGGCTTTTTCTTTAACTTGGCAATTAATAGTGGTTGAATCTGCCACATGATGAGAATATTTTGGAGGAAAGTAGATTCTTTTATAATGTATGATTTCTGAAACATGGGAAAGAGCGATCCTTTCTGTGCATATTAGATAGGTTGAAGGGACTCTCATGCAAAATTATTGGAGAGTAAGATTGAATTTTCAGGCAATTCAAAAATTGTATAATGAGTTCTTCAAAGCTTTAGCTTGTTACATGCTATGAATTGAAATGATTATATGGCTTCTGCATGGTCAATGTTTGTATTTCAACTTCTATGACTTATTCACAAGACAATTTGATCTTCCATCTGGTTTGGCCTGTCTCAGTAAGAGATTTCTGAACTGACCTCTCATTTCTTCCAAGAATATGGTAGTATCCTTTATACAATGTTTTCTTATTCTCATATCACTACTCGATGGTACAACCCTTTGGTCTTTGGACTTGAGGCTTATGGATCATGAGACAAAAAAAATAACAATATCATCATACCCATAGTTAGCAAAACAGCATACATCAAAAAAAAGGGATGGCAATTGTTCGTGTTTAATAGGCTGGCAAATCAAAAGTATGTTTTTTAAAAAACTGCAAAAAAAGGAGAATGGTAAAAATATGAGTGCTGAAATATTCGGTTTAAAACGGTTTAGTTCAAAAAAAATGAATTAAAAGAAAGCGAATACTATTTTGACCATATTACCCTCTTAGAATAGCCTGAATCTCTTGTTTAATTCAAAGTGCTATGTTCTACATTATATGATATCCTCAAGAAGTGCTATATGCTACAAGGACTTGGACATAACATGACTACAAACCCTTGTTTGGATACTACAATTCAAAATTAAATAAAACAAGTTTAGAAAGGTTTTATCAAATAAATGTGTATTCTTACATGTCTAAAGTTTTAAATAGAGTCTTAAGCATGGTGGGCCCTAAACATGTTTTTTGAATTTAAAAAAATGCAGCATTTTTCTAACTATGATTTGTACCTATTCTTTGACCATTTTATTATTAATTATTGTTGTCCAGTATTTCTCTGTTATGGAACTTCTGAAAACCTTCATATGTTACTCAAGTATTCAATGTGAGAGTTTAGCTGTCCCAGAAGAAATAATCTCTTTATGTGGAAATTACCTGACAGACCCTTGTTTGTCTAGGCACTAAGAAATTTCTGTTCTCCTATTTCTAGTTCTGTATTGTTTATTTCCTTATACAAGTTTAGGGAATCTTAGCCATCTAGTGCTATATGTTTGGAGTAAGCTGTAATGTTTTGAAGTGACTAAGCTATACTTTTTTGTGCGGTACAATTTCTAGTGCTTGAAACTTTTTGATGTCCTTTCTGGCTTACTAAGAAGTGTTGATGGCTATATCTGATGCACTCAGACTTTTTGATGGCCTTATCTGACTTGCTAAGAATTATTTATGGCTATACCTGAATTCTCAGACGTATTAATGGCTGTACCTGACTCAATATTTCAATGGCTATATTGGACTTGTCATCTTTCTTAGCCATGCACTGAGTGATTGATCATATGACATGTTTATTGGGTTTTGTTTTCAGAAGACTAAGAAAAATGAGCTCTGCTTGTTATTTTTATTTCTTGATTACATGATTATAATTATGCTGAAGACCCAAAGCATATTATCATTGTAACTTTTATTTGTCTTTATTATTTTCACAACCAATCATGATTATTCATTTTGTAATTTCTTTTAGAGTTTGAATTATGTTTATAATTTTAAATTTAATATATTTCACATTATTTTGATGTGATTAATGGCTGTCGATTAATAGGCATTGTCATCTTGCAGGTGATGCTTTAAAAAAGCTTGAGGATAGGGGAGTAGTCATTCGTTTTGTTATTGGTCGAAGGTTTCCCAAACAACTAACCTTGCCATTTTATTATTCATATTTTTCTAATAGTCATGAGTCCCAATTTATTCTTACTGGCCTATATATTTTGCACTGGCATTCTGTGTGTGCAACTTTAGATGCCTTATCCGGTCAGTTTTACATAAACATTTGAATGTTTGGATTCTTGTAGTGCTAATCGAGGTGATAGCTTAGATCGTATCATTGATGAGGAAAATCTCCGAACAAAGGATTTTCTGATTCTTGTAAGTACCAAAGTTTTATTTAAGACACTTAATGATATTTGTTAATCGAATACTTAATATAATTGTATTTGAATCTCGTTTCTTTTTTCCATCTGTATTTCGTAAAAATTTCTATTAGTAGTGATTGCAGATGGGATATCTGTCTTGTAATGGTCTAAAATGCAACATATCCAGTATCTGAAATGCATTTTGCTTAGGATGTGGATTTTAGTGTGTAGTTTTTGAAATCTCTTCTACCGTTATCCTTTTGTTTTGAATATGTACATGGATTCTAGACTAATTTCACTTTTATCTAGTGGTGGTAACTCTTATGGAATTATGAAAGTTTAATATCTTGTTCATGTTTATCGAAGTTACCCATTACTATACCCTCTTGAAACGAGATGGGTGGAGCTCATGACTAACTTTGGCTTACCATTATTTATATCCTTGAAATCTTCTACTGGAAATGGGCATCTATTCTACTTGAAATGGGCTTGTTTCATCTTCTAAATTCTTTGTTGTCTTCTAGCAAAGCTACTGATGATAGCTATGTGAACATGGGAGCCTGTTAAGTGTTAGCTATGAAGTACCATCAAGTATGAGTAAAACACAGTTCAAATTCATCAATTACTTTATTTGAACTGAAGCTGCTTGAATGTCTCAATTCAGATATGCTGAATACTATAGTACGAGCCAGGAAGGAGCTTCCAGTTGCAGCTAAACTAGATTCAAATTTCTGGCAAAGAACCTGAAGCAGTAGGCTAAGTTCAGTAGAAGCTGATAGAATTATCTTATGAACAAGGGGCCAATTTACTTGGAGGATTGACTTCTGCAGTCATATACATTACACCTCAACCTTGTCTTCCACTGCTTGACATCTGTGCCTAGATGTGGCTTGTTACTCAAAGGCACCTGTTAATGATATTGCGGCATGCTGCAGGCTGCAAGGTGCACTGATGCTACCTGCAGAAGTCACCTCAGGATGATAATCAATATCAACCCCAGAATGATTGTCAAGTTAAAGGGACAATTCTATATCAAGCTTTCATGTTCTTGATTATTAAATTTACAACAATTCTAGCACTCTTAAATGGTACTCTTAATGGTCTCCTTTCCACATATATAAACCAACTAAATCAGTTATTCCACACTGTCTTCTTAATTGGAAGAATTCATTCTATTTGAATTGGTGTGTTCTACTTCTAATCCAATATGACTGAGAGATCTTTCTCAATCTATTTCTTTGTCCTTCAATCTTTGAGAATCAGAAAACACCTCTACTTTTCACTGGTGCACTCATTTTTTTTATCGTTTAGCATTGTGCATTCATCCATCTTGAAATCCTTATTCCAGTTAGTCTTGTTTCTGAATATGTTTCTTGATCACTCTACTTCTTGAAGCAATAAGCATAGTTGATTTTAGGGATGAGAATGGGCTGGACAAAGATCAGGCTGTCCAAACGGGTTGCGGGCAACCCGGGTTTGGGGTATACCCGAACCTGGATCCGGTTAAAACCGGGCCTGGGCCTGGGCAGACTGGGCACAGCCCAGGCTGGGTTCCCCGTCTTGTTAAGGCAATTTTTTTTAATGTTTAAAATTTTTTGTAGCTCTTGGAAAATTAAATAAAATGGAATTTCAATCAATCATAATATAAGCTGACATAAGGAAATTTTTCACAAAGAAAAAAAAATGATATTTTGGCGATTTATGTAATAATATCAAAATTGTCAAATTACATTAATAACACCGAGAACTTTCGCATCACAATAGAACAAAGTACATCTCAATTAGGTTAGCACCTACCATTCTATCTTCGATCATGTGTAAAATTTTGCCAATTATAAAAAAATTGCATTTTAGTTTTCAACTCTACGTAATATCGATGGCTAAGTCTTTCAGTGTTTGTTCAGTCAAATCAATAGCATCAATGCCTTGTTGCCTCTTCTTTGCAGTCACCAGTCTTGTAGACACATCACTGCTTATACCGTTGTTGTGTTCAAGCTCGTCATGTGATCATTGGTTAATCGCCTTCCCGTGCTGAACGCACTCTCCGAAGTTACAGTAGAAACTTATACTGTTAGTAAGTTTGAGCCATGATGGAAACAACTGGATACGATTGTGATCTAATTTACTTCTACCATTCTAAAATATCAAATTCTAGACCATGATCTACTACTTTTACTAAAGGAGCACTTAGATACCTATCAAGTTTAGAAATTTTCCTAGACGATCCAGAGCTATTATTTTTACCAATTATTGAATTTATAAGAAAATTTCTTGATCGAATACTCTTATTTTTGGATGGGCTAGAACATTGTGTGGCTTCAGCTTGCACGTGAATACTAAACTTACAATTATACTCTTCAAATAAATGCTTAAAATAATATTTTATTTCATATTTACAACGAACACTTTCTTCAAATGGTTCAGTATATAAAAGATCAAATAAACTTTTCAAACTCGTCTTTTTCATACACGGGTTTATTAGCTTACCAAAACCGAAAATAACAGGAATGAGTGTAAAATACTTATCAAATTTTGTTTCCATTTTAAAAATCATAGGATCAAAATTTATATCATCTTTTAGTTGAGTAAAAGTAGATAATATTTGGTGTATTTGCACAGTTGTTTGGGTAATTGTGGGATAGTAGCAGTCAGATAAAAAAATAGTTGTATCATAAAAAACTTTTAGCATATTTTCTAAAGCAATAACAAATTTCCATTTATATTCTTCAATTCTTTCTAATTGACTAAAAGGATTAATCGTGTTAAATGATTGAATAAAACAATCTATAATTGCCTTATAGGAAGTTGCAGCATTTAACATGATATATGTTGAGTTCCAGTTGTGCTCAACATCTTGTGATTTTTTTTAGGTTTAATATCAAATCTTTTGCAAATTTGCTTATATATCTTAATCCTAGTTTGAGAACTACCAATAATAATACAAACAGATCTAATTTTTAAAATAATGAGTTTTATATCATCAAAAACACTTTGAGCAATTAAGTTTAAGATATGACACATACGCATTACATAAAAAAATCACTCATACCATAACAAGACAATTGTGAAGAAAGAGAAGTGCGCAAATGATTCATAGCAATATTATTATTACTAGTATTATCAAGAGTAAGGTAATTTTTTTAGAAATTTCATATTCAACTAGTTCAAATAAAATTAATTCAGAAATATTATGTCCTGTGTGAGCATCATCAAAATAAATAAAAGAGATTAGGCTCTTTTATATTTTCTAATTTTCATTAATCAAATGGCTAGTGATGCAAAGGTAAACTAATCATTGTTAAGAAGTCCAAATATCAGAAGTAAGAGAAAAATGACAGTTAGTTTTTTGAAAATAAGAAATTAATTTTTCTTTCTTTCTTTTATAGTGTTTTAAAATATTTATTTTGCACGTATGGTGAGAAAAAATTTAAAATTCGGATTAAAAACCTCAATAATTATTTCTTCAAAATTAGGATCCTTTATGACATTAAACAGAAGATTTTTGAGAATAACATACCTTACAATTGCTTTTCTAGCATCATAACTAAATGAAGAAAGTGTACCCAATATCAAAGATTGAGAAGGAATTAATTGACGGATGTCGGGCTACCATTCTTGCCCTTTGGTATGATTCTGCTGATGTCGAACCAAGTTTTTTGTACCTTACGTGTGGTGTGCATTTAGTTATTTTTTACAGATCGAACACTTGGCTTTGAGTCCGATCACATTGCCATTGGCATTTTTGATTTTGAGTCGCTTAAAAAAACTTCATATCTCAGAACGGAGCGCTTATTAGTTGGCACTACGACGCCTTCATGACCTTCAATGGGAGAATTTGAAGCAATTTTGGAAGAAGTCATGGTGACAGGTGCAGCCTCTTCAGAATCATTATTAACGTAGTAGGTAGAAT
>JAUTWN010000043.1:0-15901 GCA_033043275.1 Ruscus hypophyllum | reverse complement strand
TTAAAGACGGAGAAGGGGAGGAGCAGTTATCTATGTAATTACGGTCTTTGTTGGCCGTTGTTCCGGTCGAGCACTCTCTTTTCTTTGTCCAATTCCGTCTTAACAAACAAGACTGACTTCTGACCAACCCGCGAAGGGTTGTGAAGTTGGACCAGGTACGAAGAATGAATCTATATCTGTGTACGGAAGTTGTTGGCTGGCGGCCGCTCAACTGTTCGAGCGCAGTGGTGGTTGGTTCCGATTCGACAAGGGTAGAATGCCTGGTCGAAGGTCCGTAGGTAGCAGGCGTTTCGTTTTGGCTCCCAACGAGAAATAGGCGATGCACCATCCTTGCTGCTACGTACGTTGACCTTGACTTGACAGATTCATCCAATTGAACCCACACTCAAAGGAGGACCACAAGCTCGGGGCTCGACGAAACAGAAAGTAGAAACATTAAGAAACTTCTTGGGGTTAGCAGTGAAAGAAAGAGCCCGGCATTCATTTCTTCATTCATATTCATAGCTTAGTCTACTAAAAGAGGGACCGGCCTCATCGTGGTAATTAGAGGACATCTCTGATCGTTCACCTCTAATGTGACACGTTCCCTCCCAGTTATATGATCAACGGGATCAGTCGGCTAGAGAGCGGGGCTATTCTTCTTCCGGGGAGGCAAAGTCGTCCCCTCTACTGATCGAACCCTCCGTTCGGAGGTCTTCGTCAACATGTTACGAGGCTCCAGTCTTCGGCAGGTCACCATTACTTGACTTAGAAAGGCGAACATCTGGGCAAGGGAAAGCGCAGTGCGCCTGGTGCAAATGGCTTTCTTTTTTCATGATATACCAATCAGAATGGAGGGCCCTACCTACGTACATGATTGATAGAATCACTACGTAGGGGGGTTCGGTCAACTTGATGCGGGAGAGGCATGAGTGCAGTTCGATCTTGTGGTGTATTCGTTTGTAGTGAGTAGGGCCTCTTTCTCGTTGATCAGTTCGCCTCCGCTCTATGGAAAGGTCTCCATTCCTACGGCGGTTTTGTCAACGCGGGCCGGATTTACTAACCTAACCCTTCAGGGGGCCTTGCCATAGTTGGGTGCTCTGCTTTAGTGTGATTGACGAAGGCTAGGCTAGGTTTGGTAATACCCAAAAGAGATCGGGGTCGAAAATGGGCAAGGCCCCCCAAAAAAAGGGCAGCTGCGGTCGAACTCTAATTCTGGAAATCCGTCGGGGCCCTTTTACCAAGTCTACCGGATAGAAGATGATAGAGGGCCAACTATCGTTGCGTTGCACAAGACGGTGCCGTCTCACTTCGAGTTCCTTCCTTCGTAGTCAAATCTGATGATACGCTTTGGCGATCTTACCTACCCGCCTGCTAGGTGATCGAAATCGCTCAGGTCAGTGAGGACTCACTCACTCACCTACTCCTTATCTATCTAATAGTTTTTTCTATCTACTGAATTCAAAAGGCGACCCGGGCTATAAGATAAGATACAGCTGTTGTACTACTTGACTGGTAAGAAAAAGCTTAAGTAAAAACTTGAAGACTCTTGTATGTACGGTAACCCTCTCTTCCGCTATTGGTGGACTGTTGCACAGAAAGGCCGACAGAAGCAACCTTTCTTAGCGCGCTTTTCAAGCGCTTAGCTTCTGCTAGCGGCGGGCGGCAAGGCAATGTGGAATTGGCTCGGGAGAGGAAATTAGTAGTTGGCTCTTAGTAATACGAGGGAAGTCTTAGTTCGCTCTAATTACAGGAGAGGAAATGCTCCATAGGCTCGACTTACAGGAGAGGAAAGCGTTTAGCGCAAGGACGGTTCCGAAGAAGGAGAGGCGCTTTAGGGCTCGACTTACAGGAGAGGCGCAATCAATTCAATTGAGAATCAGTTTACCGGGATCGGCGTCAGATAATGGTTAACGTGGTTTAGTCGAGGGGGTTTACCCAGACAAGGTTTCCTGGGCAAGCCAATACTACAAGGTAAGCAGCGTATAGGTTTCCCGGGGAGGCTAGTAGCTATTGTCGTTAAAACAAGGCGCTTTAGGCTCTAATTAACTGTCAAGAAGGAGAGGCTCGACCAACGGGAGAGGCTCGACCTCAAGGGAGAGGTTTGTACGTGAATCCGTTCCGCGATTGAAAGCCGAAAGGAAAGAAGTCGTCACGGGGGAAGCGCTTGCCGCTTCTAGCCTCGTATTACTAAGAGCCAATGGACGCAAGCGCCTCTCCTTTTAGTCGAGCCAATCACTAATTGCCTTATCTTTTCTTTTTCTGTTGTAAACCGGCCGTTTGTTAGGATCTTCTCGCCGTAACCAGTAATAGGCTTATCCGCCGTTTCATTCGCATTATCGTGAGCGGGTCTGGTGAACTACCCTTTCACTGGTTCTAGCTACTATTGGATGCTACGCCCTAGCTTAGCACTCCCTCTTGTTATTGTTAGGGATATACTACCCGTATAATCTTGATTCTCCTTTACAGACCAGCAGACCTTACATACGCAATTCCTCGATTCATTAACTAAAAGAGAAAGCGATCCACAAGAGGGTTCGTTCATCTAACACTTACCCACTATCGGCTTCAAGCAACTATCGATGTAGACTGAGAACCTATTGTATAAGGTTTGACTATGTGTGAGAATTTGTTTACAATTTTTTCACATACTCGATTTACCTAGGAAGTCCTGAGAGAGCAACAGCAGCTGGAATTGGACCGAGGGGTACTAATCCTTCAGACTGTCTCAATCCAGGTAACTCTTACTCCATTACTTACTGACAAACGGATCCAGGTAGCTCAGATCTAGCTAGGTTAGACGGTTCGGTCTTAGATGGTTTGCTTGGTCTAGTGTGTTAGGGCTAGCTGAACAGAGCAGAACGACTTCTCGCTGTGTGTCTAGTAGAACCCGAAGCATTGACATTGAAAGAAAGAACAAAGACAAGGCAATGCGTAATTGGCTCTTAGTCAAGGAGAGGCGCTTGCGTCCATTGGCTCTTAGTAATACGAGGCTAGAAGCGACCTATAGGATAATCCTGTCTAGAATCATCGACTACTCGAAAGTCAACTCATCTCGGAGCATGGAAAGAAGGATCGATGGACAGAGTACTGGAGAGAAAGCCTATGGTCTCTATGCCTGCTGAAGTCAGCTATTCATTTCCAGGTATTCCGTGTCTGGTTTGATAGAACCAGGAGTGGGAGATGGAGTCGATTAGTTGACTAAGTAGAAAAATGAGACTTCTAAATGAGTTGGTACCGGCCTTTTCCTTTTCTAGTAAAGCTACTACGTACCTTTTCTATTTAGCAGCTTTTTCTTTCACAACGGAAAAAACCTAATGCAGATCTAAGCGGAAAAGAGGTCCCGCTTACGCGGTCATTAGGTCCCGGTGACGCGGTCCCTCTTAAGTGTATAAGAGGGCCCTCTTACTAGGTAATTAGGTTCCGGTGACGCGGTCCCTCTTAATAGTACGAGAGGCTCTTTAGTTACTCACTCCGCGGAAAATAGGGACCTATGACTATCCCCTATCTCCTAGGAATATAGGGACCTATAACGCGGTAATGCTGTCCCGCTGACTAGGTCCCTCTGTTGCATGAAATAGGGGTCCTGCTTACGCACTCCTCTCCCTAACGGTCGAGCAGATCTAAAGATCTCCTAGGAAAAGAGGTCCCTATGACGCTCTCAGCTCCCCGCTCTAAAGATCTCCTCTCCCTTGAGGTCGAGCCTCTCCTGAAATTACTAAGTGAAACGCGAGCCGCTTTTCGCACCTCTCGCTATGCTCGAGCTGCTTCGCACCCCTCACTTTCTTTTGTTTGAGCGGCTATCGCTTCTCTTTTATTCTATAGTGGGAATTCCTCTTCTATCGTAATTGGTTGGGCCAGACTCTTCCTCTCTTTTTCACTCCTTCATCCCTCCTCAAAGTTGGGAACAAGACGGATATGCCAATGGCCTCTATCAGAGAGTGGTTTCCTGGATTGGTTGGTTTGAGGAGTGAAGGCGTTAAGAGAAATGACACAGTATCTTGATCCTCTATCCCCGACCATTCCATTAACCTAGTATCATTCTTCATCTCCGACGGCTAGTTACTGATCTAACCTCTACTCCGACAGCTAGTTACTGATCTGATGAATCTGAGCTTGCTTTTTGAATTTTTTCATTTTGAATACAGTCAACGCAAAGTGGGACCTCCCTTGTTCTCGCATTGACTTCCAACGCATATAGGTAACTAACCGCCTGTTATCTCGGAAAGTAGAATCGCAGATTGAGCCTGCTCCAGCCCCAGCTTCTATTCAACTGCGTCTTTGATGGCGCGGTTGTGTTGCTGCTGCGTAGTAGAAGGGGCCCAGGGTTGGGTTCTCTGGGGTTCAACAGAAAGCCCTATCTAAGTAAAGCTGCTCGAAGGACTCCACGAAGAAAAAGCTGCGTAAATGATTAGCCCGATGAAATTGCTCTGTGAAAAAGGGGCCTGGGTTCGCTATAGAAAGAAGGGAGAAGAGCAGGGTAAAGGTTCAGGACGGTTACGATATTTGTGGCGGGAATGCGTGAGGGTCTGCAAGACAACGGACACAAGGAGGCGACTGCCAATAGAGGATTTCCATTCATTTTCCTATCTGCTATAGAAGATCTCTGTCACTGACGGCAAGCCTTGATAGGTATGGCAAGTCTCTCTTTCGCAATTTCTCAGTGTGGAGTGAGTATTATATTAAAATAGTATTCGATTCCTCTCCCTAAGGTCGAGCCGAGCGGAAATGCGGTTCCGGTGACTAGGTCCCTATTGACGTGTATAATAGGTCCATCTTACTCACTCCTAGGAAAAGCGGGACCTATAACGCTCCCCGCTCTAAAGATCTCCTCTCGCTTGCGATCAGATGATGAACGATCGCCACCGATCGGACACACTGTCAACCCTTTATAGTCGAGTAAGCTAAACGTCTATCTTAAGGCGTCCACTTTTTTAAGCTAAGGCGCTTTAGATGCGCACGAGTTTATGGTTCCAGCAGGCAACCTGTTCTAATTCTAGACCACCGAAACTATCAAACAACTGGCACGCTTCCCATTGAGCGAGCTCCATCCTCACGGTGCCATTTAATCAGTCCTCGCTCGGGATAAAGGGTTCTCACGCTTACAGACAGTGCCGACGAGCACACCAATAGACGAGCATGAGTTAGAGGGCCCAACTATGTGAGGGCTTCCTCTGCTTGTCTTTCCTCGGGCAGCAGCATTTCAGAATTTCATTGGTTAACCTCTTGCGGGGTAAAAATATATAGTAATCATTAGGCTGTGCCACTCCTCAGGAAGGTAGAACGCGCGAAAGAAATAACAACATCTAATAAGGGCGGCAGAGATGCTAGAACAAGCTCTCCAACGGGGGATATGGAATAGGTGTAGGCTTTGGAAAGAGAGGATCTGAAATGGATGGGCCATGGATATCGAACTAACAAGGAAGCTAGGCGGGCGCTCAAACTGGTACTTTTGCTCGGGCAGACTGATAGCTCTGCGTATGGATATGGATCAACTGAATCTTATTCTTCGAAGAAAAACCTACTAATAATGTAATGCATTAAAAATAGCTTCTGTTGAGTAAACGGGCTCCGGCGTAATTTAGCAAGCGCCTCTATCTGCCCGTGCCTTTGCCTCGTTACTACTATAAAAAAAGGGCTTTTCGACTGGATCAATTGGTTCTTAATCTGGGTATAGGGAAAGAAGGTCGTCAGTCAGTCAAAAGTAAGGATTTGCCTGCCACTGGACGATCGAAAGTGGAACTCCAGCTAGCTGGCTGGCTGATATATCACTGTGGTTGGTTAAAAAATGAAAAAAAAGCCAACCAACTAATAACAAAACATTGGGGAACAGTCACTACTTCGTGGGATGATCTATGCGCGCGCTTTGACGCTCGTTTTGAAGCAGGCTTTCCTCTCCCTTGAGGTCGAGCCGAGCGGGAGCTAAAGCGATCTATTTCCGCTTACTAAAGCGCCTCTCCTTTTAGTCGAGCCAATGGAGCATTGCCTATTAATCTTCTCCACTTGGGACTTGTCAAGCACTTTACTTTATTAATATAAGTAGAAAACAATTCCCAAAGGTCGTAAATAACAAACACATAAGCACTTCCTCAATAAATCTTTGATCTTCGAGCTCTTGTCCTCCTTTGTCAAAAGAAGAAGATAAGAATCCCTTTTTTTACTTATATAATGGCTTAACAGCACCTATGTTGCCCGTTTGAAAAGAAAGAAGAGAAATTGGGCCATGTTTCCCGAGAGAGACTGCCTTCTCTCCGAGTGCCAGGGCCACAACAATAGCTCCAATCATAGTGAAGTAAGCGATGGATCGGTTACTCATGTAAACGTGGAATGGGTCGTGTACAGCGGGATCGATTCGACTGCTTGAACATAGTTTCAATGGATCAAAATATTCGAAATTAATGTATTTTGCACTAGCAATATGCACGCATTTTACTTTAAAAATTTTATCATTCATTTGCCCATAGTGAAGACAGCCTGTATTATATGCCCTTCCTTCGCACAGAGGCAACTCTTTATACAGCTTGAGAAACATGGGCGACATGGTGGTTTCGGGGCCTGACCAAAAGAAATCCCGAATGCTTAATGAAATTTATTTCAATATCTTCTCCGGAAGAGTGCGTTAGAACAAGTAAACAAGCAGACGACCAATAGATGTGAAGGCTTGCAAGCACTGAGGAGATGAGCTCCATTCTTCCGGCATATGACTGCAGTCTTCCTTTCCAATTGCGTCTTCGGCGATTGAACTTGTCCAAGAGGCAATGCATCATTGGCTCGACTTACAGGAGAGGCGCTTTAGTCGGAGTGTCTCAATCTGGTAGATACTAGGGGCAGTCCCCAGTATTTGAGAGGGAGCTGCACCTCACGGAAGCCAAGAGTACGAATGATTTTCCGTTTGACCCTATAACTAGTAGCCGAGAATGAGAGGGAACATTTTGCTTTATTAATCCCAATACCTGCCCAGCTATGAAACTCATTCAGCACTTGGTTGATGGCCAACGCATTACGCACGGAGCTATCTGCGAAAATTAGATAAAATCATCATAATATATTTATTAATAAACTCTATGTTTCTTAAATCTTCGTCGAATGGGTGATCAGGTTGTTGTTTACTTCCCTTTCCAAAAGCTGGCTGAATATTTCCATGACTAGGGTGAAAAGATAGGCTCTAAGAGACACCTGTCTCAAACCGTAGCCCCCCCTGAAGAAGCTAGATGGAGATCCGTTAATCATAACTGCAAAGGACACTATGGAGATACATTGTCTAATACATCTTACCTAAATTTCAGGAAACTTCAAGGATTCAAGGGTATTGAGGACAGCATCCCAAGGAACTGAGTCGTACGCCTTGCGAATATCTAACTTGGCGCAAAACGTCAGGAGTTCCTTTGTTTGTCTCTATGAAAGTGACGGACCAGCTCGTGAGCCATAAGAATGTTTTCACTGATCTTCCTGCCGAAAGCCGACTGATGGGGATCCACCAACTCAAGCATAGAAATAGGTACATCGGGAGGGCTTAACAGCACCTTCAGTACGCGGGACGTTACTCCCGTCATCTTGTCCAGTCTATGCCCTTTAATCACAAGACCCGCCATTCTTAGAGTCACTCATTTCGAGGATGTAAGTCTCCCCAGGCCGTTGAAAGTGGCAATCAGTTCTGAGCGTGAGAGAATATTGTTCTTGATGCATAGTCAGACATTTGCCTTTACCCTCCTTATAAAAATATATATTTATTCTATTTATAACTGCCTTACCCCATCTTGAGACTCAACGTGAGACGATCATCCGACGATCTTGTTTGTGTGCATGCAAGCAAGCCTGAGCATCTTCTTCACCATCAACCAGCGCGGAAATGAGGTCCCTATGACTAGGTCCCTCCTAAGTGTAAAATAGGTCTATCTTACGCACTCCTAGGAAATGAGGGACAGATGACTAGGTCCCGCTCTCCATATATGAAAAATATTCGTACCTTTCTCTTCCGAAGAGAGGCTCGACCAACGGGAGAGGCTCGACCGATAGGGAGAGGTTTGGCTCCACCCCCTATTTGATGAAAAGTGCCTTTCTTTCGGGATTGGTTGCATTGGTTGTTCGAGATCTACTTCACTGGCGGATAAATGCCTTGACTAGCTCCCTGCCTCAGCTAGCACAGGGCAGACCAAGAGAGATGGCAACTCGACCTGGACACTTTTGCCTATCCGAATCGAATGTCCTTGGTAGCAAATGGCTTTTCAAACCAAGCTACTTGCTGCGACTTTAAGGCCATCTCTGTGGCCAAATCACCCAACTTCATGGTATTGACTACGATAAGACAAATAACATAAAGACTTTCTTACCCGTAGGCAAACAAACCTGTGACAATTTTGACCGTTCTCTCCGTCCTCTCATGGGGAGGAAAAGAATAGCAAGTCTAGTTTATCATGCATCAATATGGGAGGCTCTTCGAGACCTCAGTCCCATTCGTTCTCCCTCCGACATCTCATTCGAGATGGGATGGCTTATCAGTGAATCTATCAATCCCTCCCCCAACAACTGATGGCATTAGCGCGAAAGACTCATGCTGCTTTGCTGTGCTTGCTTGCTAGCTAGAACGCGCAGAGCACACAGCGCAAACAAAAGGGCATTAGCACGAAGCAAAGACATAGAGGCTAGCGCGCACTAAGCATAGTCTTATAGGCCCTAGCGCGCAGACCCCTATTTAAAATCTCCCCTAGCTACTTCACTCGAGAAGAAGAAAGACGCGGAAATGCGGTCCCTATTAATAGGTCCCTATGACTAGTATAAGAGGCTCTTTTTTACTGACTCCTCTCCCGGCACGGTCGAGCAGATCTAAAGATCTCCTAGGAAATGAGGGACAGATGACTAGGTCCCGCTCTCCGCTACATCAGCACGGTCATCTTTTCGAAGGATCATCTTTCTGTGAAAAGAAGGATGAATCCTAGGATAACCTGACCGTGTTAGAGAGACAGGGACAGATAAAGAACCATTAGGTCGATTGACGCCGCCATAGGAAGTCATGAGACAAGTATTACACTGCTTAAGATAAAGCGCAAGATGTAAATCTCCGCTCTTTCGACCCAAATAGATTACCTGTTTGGCGAACAAGTAGGCGGCAATACAAATCTCCTTATTCAGACCATCGGTGAGTATTAAGATCACCTTTGATAGAAATGATCTTAGTACCCGAGAATCTTCTAAAACTCTCTGCCATCGGACAGTTACAATCCTAAGTGATGAAGGAAACACACTACTCAGTCGGAACATTACTAGTTCACTCTGAACGTGTGTCATCCGTTTATCCAATCATTAGGGTTACTAACGCAGGATGGTGGCAACTGACATATAGTGAAACTCCAAAAAAATTCAAGACAAGAGCCCCTTCCTCTTCTCACCCCGAGGGGCTGCATTAAACCTTATTTATAGCGCATCAGGGGATCACACGAATGCTCATATGTAAAGAAAGCCGGGGTCATCCTCTATGATGGCTGGTACCAATCCCGTCTGTCACTGCGCCACACACGGGCCATGGAGTGAGTGTTCCTGGAACCGGGATTGATGATACGGGGGCTTCCGAACGAACTGACTGGATGATCTGGATATGGATCGAGATCGGGGTGAAGACTTCGCTCGTACAAGTAAACAGACGTTGGTGATTCCGCGGAATCAACTGTAAAATCCTTTCTTACGCTATTAATAAAGTAGAATTGGAAAGGGCCCTGAAGAAGATGATATAGAGAGTCATCCGATTCGGTCTCTTCTAAGTGGTCCATTGGGGTAAGCGCGGGAGCAGCAATCCAGCAGAAGAACGAGGCTCGACCAACGGGAGAGGCTCGACCTCAAGGGAGAGGTTTAGCGTAATTGGCTCGACCGAAGGGAGAGGCTATTTAGGGAGGGAAGTGCCTCCTTTCGGACCTTCGGACTGTTGGAGGGGCATCGTCATTGTCGGTTCCGACTCAACCGTGCTATGGGAAGGTTACGGGCGCTAGAGCGGCACTTAACACAATCTCATTCACGAACTGTCGGGTGTCGATTAAGTGCTTGGCGGGCACTACATGGCTCGTAACTCGGAGAGCAGGAGTCAAGCTAGGGTTACGTACCTAATCCAAACCTCTCCCTAACGGTCGAGCCATTACTCCGCAAGCACCTCGACGACTTTGGAGTGACGGACAGACAGGCTACGGGAGCGTAACCTCGCACCTCCTTTATACGTGCGCGCCTGGATTCGAGAGCCATCGTGTCTGAGCTCATAACTCAGCTTAGGCGGTATCCCTTCTATCTATATGATATGTTTCCTTGCCTGGCGCACTAACTTATTCTATAAAATAGAAGTTTCTATATAAGATTGCTGCTTCTTCGAACTTCTATACGCAACTAGCATAGCGTGAATCTCATCTAGCCTATAATCGAATCGAACTCAGTTCTCTTAATAAGATATTTATGGTTAGCCTCTCAAAGAGCTTAGTCTATGACTTATATATATATCACGAAGCCTCCCTACTTTATACCAGATACCAGCGGAAAAGAGGTCCCTATGACGCGGAAATGCGGTACCGCTTTTCCGCTTTCAAAGACGTAGTGAAAGACCACGTCGATAGTTGTTCGTATTTCATTTCATTTTCATGAATTTCGACGCCCTATATATATAATAGAAGAAAGCACTCGAAAGAGATGATGGTCGATCAACAGCCATTCCCTCGATCAGTGGATGCAGCCCCTATCTATCTCGATTGGGAAGATAATGAGGATGACCAAGAGTTGGGTGTCTTATTCCTCTCCCTAAGGTCGAGCCGAGCTATCGCTTCCTTACGCTTAGCGCCTTTTGTTGTAAAGCAGTTCGAGATGAGGAAAGTTCATCAATTACCAGGAAAGCTAAATTGTTGAGCGTACGTTCGCAAGACCACGAACAGCGGGGCCGTTGCCTAACGTAAAGAAAGAAGAAATACAATAACTAACTAGAAATCTCATGACGAAAGCAAGGGCGCCTTATTTAATTAACTGAGGGGCTTGCCGGTTCTAACTAGTATTCAGATTCAAGTAAAGAGCAAGGCTTTGGGCCCCTACACGGGGACTGGGAACCCGACTCCTGCCAATGCTCACCGAGGGTGGGAAATTTCCTTCCTATCGGGGAATCAAGCCCGTGGACGGAGTCTCACCCGGTAAGATAATTCGTTCCATATCCTGTTCGAGTTCGATCAGCTAACCCGGGGTTCTGGGACCCTACTCACGATGTTCCTTCATCAGGCAGCAGTGATGGAGCTTGCTACGATTCCGCTTATGCTAGGTAAACAAGTTCAAATGCACTTGCTTTCAAAGGTCAACTGGCATTGGTTCAACTAACTGGCTGCTATTGATACCTGAGCGAGCCCGAACCTCTGCTTCTTATGGTGCTTGGTTTGATCCGGCTATGCCTTCGGATTCCCGCAGGATCAACGAGTTATGGTTCACCCACGTCAGCTATCGAATTCCCACTAGGTATCGAACTGCTGGAAGCTATGGTTCAAATGCCTCTATACCTGCTCATGATGTTAGTGGGTCCCGGGGACTGGGGGATGAGAAAGCCCGTAAACCCAATCCATGGGCTCTGGTCCTAGCCTTGCTCCCGTCTTTCCTGTCCATCCAAAAGTGAAACTCCTGTTCCCTCCTTTCCTTCGCTGCCGGTAGATCAACAGATTCTTCAACCGACATCAATCAAATCTTTTTTTTCCCGTGCTACTGAAACCACTGGTCTTGCTTGTACATCTTCTGTTGCCGGGAAAGAAACGAAACTAGTTATGGGTCAGTCCGGCACGTCACGCTTGCTAATACGGCTCGGCTGCCCCTATACATAGTTTGATCGATTGCAATTTAGGGCTTAACATACGCGTTTTCTGGATGGACAAGCTCTCCTATTTACTATAAGGGGGCGCATCGATCGACCGACGTAGGGAGTTGCATGGGGCGTTGCGCTTGCGATTGTCAGACAATAAACGTTTCAATGGATGTATATCCAGGGGGCGTACGCTACTGAGAATCTGGTGTGCGCACTTCCCGCATGATTGTACGGTAGGCGGCCCTCATCTGTAGGTACATGGAGGTGTGATGATCGCATATGCGGAGCAGCTTCGTTCGAGATGCCTTTGACCCGGGGCCGACAGTCAGCACGAGGGCCTGCGGGCAGGGGAACACCCCGCCGAGTAAGGCTTAGGTAGGCCTAAGGACCACTGATATTGGAAAGGGTCGAACAGCACTAGTTCCGGCCGAACCCGGACAAAGGATTCGGAAGTTTGCCCTGCGGAAGCAGAAGCTGAGCTAGCATAAGGTTTTTAATGACCAGTCCCATGTACAGTTTGCCCCGTAGCAGATCAAGACCGAGTAGCAGCAATCGCTAATTCAATTGCATCATCGCATGAATGACTGATTCAATTATAGCGAGATCGCCCAATCAATGAGGGGAAGCAGACTCATTCGTGGTCTAACTGGCTTTAGGCCATTATCCGACTTGATCAATCATTAGGCTTCGACCATTTAGTCTCATCAAAATAAACTCCCACTTATTCTTTATGTTGGCATAGGTAGGCGGGAGGTTGAAGTCAGGTTGTTCTCTGTTCCTCCCAGAGACAAATGGAGTTGGGGAATTCTTTCCGAGCGAGATGCCTAGTGGGTGACCTTGCTCTAAAACCCGTTACTCTATTGATGCTAGCGGCTTGTTCATATCCTCCCTCATCCGAGGGCATCGTAACATATGTATCAACGATTCCATAAAAGAGAGAAAATGGGATCTATCCCTGGAGGCATAGGCATAGACAGAGAAAGCCTGACTACACTGACTCCACTACATTCAACTGTGACGGTACTACATTGAATCTCAAGTACGGAACTAGATATCAGAAGAAGCTTACCAGGTTTTTCTTTATCCAGTCCAATAAGCAGTCCCACCGGCTTCATTATCTTCTTTGCAAGGCATCGCACCATCGGCAAGGGCAGTAGTAAATAGAGGCGAGTGCTTCCACGATTGGGAGCGGAGAGCGGGACCACGTCATAGGTCCCTCATTTCCGCGGAGTGAGTAAAAAAGCGCCTCTTATACTATTAAGAGGGACCTAGTCATAGGGACCGCATTGCCTATTAATAGGTCCCTCTCTTCCTAGGAGTGAGTAAGATAGACCTATTATACACGTCATAGGGACCGCGTAACCGGGACCTAATTACCGCACGAGTCGAACGAGACGAATAACAAGGCGGGCTC
The DNA here is from genome assembly GCA_033043275.1 of Ruscus hypophyllum. Lineage (NCBI taxonomy): Eukaryota > Viridiplantae > Streptophyta > Magnoliopsida > Asparagales > Asparagaceae > Ruscus > Ruscus hypophyllum. The sequence continues at coordinate 2,705 of JAUTWN010000043.1, read as the reverse complement.
CGCGGAAAAGCAAGCAGCAAGAGCAGCAAGTTAAAGCTAATCGAACGACATGTAATAGTAATTACTAAGTAATAGGTCTCGGAGGCTCGTGCTTCCTTTGACAGAAGCACGAGTAGAACGAGACGAACGTATATATATATGAAATCCCAGTAGCGGAAAAGAGGTCCCTATTACTATCGTAGCTGAAAAGTAGACCTAAAGTCTTTTCTATTTCTTACTTAAATCGTAAAAGCAAAGTTTTCAATCTATATACCTAAAGCGCCTTGGCAACGAGTCGGGCCTTGTGTCGCTCAATAGACCCGTCCGCACGACGCTTAAGCTTTTACTACTTGAAAGCCGAAAGCAAAAGCTGCTCGTTCTAAACATCTTTTCTAGAGTCATTCGTCTCGAATTACTAGATAACTGAAAGCAAAGTCGTAAGTAGCGGAAAAGAGGTCCCTCGGAAAAGAGGTCCCTATTACGCTCTCCTATCTAGCTTAAGCTCTCCGCTCTCCGCTCTCCGCTCTAGCTTACTAGGAAAAGAGGTCCCTATTACAAAGGCCGGCTGTTAGATATAGTAGTGCTCGTGCTTCGTGAATCTTTTACTCGTCCGGGGGAAATCCTTTATCTTTATTATACGTTAATAGAAATGCGAAAGCCTTAACATTCCCGCAAGCGCCTTTAATGACTAAGTAAGTAATAGGTCTCGGAGGATAGACCAAGAGGGATAGGCTCGACCGTTAGGGAGAGGGTCGACCAACGGGAGAGGCTCGACCAACGGGAGAGGGTAGTGCTTCCGTTATTCTTAATTATTAAAGCTAAGAAGCGGGACCGCGTCATAGGTCCCTATTTTCCTAGGAGAGCGGGGATAGTAATAGGTCCCGCTCGGAGCTCTAGATCTCCTTCTCTGAATGCTTTCTATGTGAGACCTATAACGGGATGACTCTCTCATGAACAGGCAAGAGCTGCAATCCGGGTAGGGAAACCCAATCTAGCCGGTCATGCATTTCCACTCTGTCCTTCCGGGGGCAAGTCAACGAGGAAGTGGGAGGCCTGGCATTGATCTGCTTTCAGCAATTCCAGTCAGCAAGAAGTTGAGCTCATATAGTGCAAAAGCTTTCAACTCAGGCTACCCTCCCGCTAACCTCTAGCTGTAGCTTCTAGCGCAAAGATAGACTTTCCCAGTTGAGTGAGAAGTGGATCTAGCATAGGCTGCCAACCTCCTGGAGAGAGCGATGTGCATGGACCAGGTGAGTAGGGATGCAGACTAGTTTACTGGTGAGAGGTAGCGAAGAGATCAGACAGGGATAGGAAAAAAGGTTGTCACACCAAGGAGGAAAGCAAGGTATGCCAAGCGATAGCGGAAAGCTATCTATTTCCGCTCAGATAAAGAGAAGATAGATATGCATTTCTAGAAGCTGAACAAGACCATCTTCTAATTAGGAAAAGGATTTCCCTTGAGTCCCGCTTGGCAACCTCGGGCTGGTCCAACTCCTTTTTCTGGGTAAGGCCACATTGGTGGGCGGCATAGTCTTCCGTAAGCTAGGCGGGTTCTATGCTTGTTGCTCTGACTTTCTTTCACTCCCATGTCTAGTTGGAAATCCGGTCTGTCTAAGCCAGTAACAAAAAACCAGCCAAGGCTTTCAAAAAACGTACCCTAGGTAGGTCCTCTCTTCTCTATATACTCAATCTCCATACCTCCCCTTCTCTTCCAAGATAGGGAACTCCAAGCCCATTAACACACATTCGTTCAAATGTACTTTGAAATTTCAACGAAATGCTTCGGGCGCTCGTTTGGAATTTGGCTTTAGCTTTAGGGTCCGGTCCATCTGCTCTATTTATTGCTATAGCTTGTTTGGAACCAAGATAAAGTATAGCTTAGAGGCCCTTCGTCCACAAGGATAGAAGAGAGAAAGAGCGGCCGAATGCACTACTGCCCCAGCTCCTACGGCTAGGCCAAACAACAGAAGGAAAGGTAGGCAGGCTTATGCGCTCAGAAAACTAGTGCAATACAATATAAAGAAGAAAGAGTCAAAAAGAATCGAATGGGGAATCTATTTGTGGAATTCATAACGGAGGCGCTGTTAAGCGTTCAATAAAGTCATTCGTCTTCCGATCGTAAACAAAGCTGCACTCTTTCAATCAAAGACCGCTGGCAGATCCTAGTCATTCTCATCTGTCCTTTCCACCTCTCTATATGTATGTGCTTTAGTTCTGATATAGAAATAGGAATAGGTCTACCTTGAGATCTCAATTCTAGCGTTCGTTAGCAGAAGTAGAGATAGGATTGATTGCATTTATGTGAAAATTCAAGAAGCCGCTATAAAAAGAAAAGTAAGAAGCCGCTATAAAAAGAAAAGGAAAGGAAAGGAAGGCAGGTAAGAAAACAAAGAATGCTTCGCTTGCTATACGTTATTTAACTATTTAACTATCGTAACGAAACTCATTCTCCACAGCTCTAGGCTTTGAATTCAAGCTTCATCAGCTACAAGACAATCAAAATCAACAGCCGACTCTCGTGTATTGAAAGGAAAATCACCATTTTATGTTTTACATCCGGATTCTATAGGCTGGATTCAAACAGAGTAGCTGTGACTATTCGTTGTTCGCCGATGTTGTTTTTCGCCAAGCCACATAAGGTAATGCTCCATTGGCTCGACGTTAACTGTAACGAAGGAGAGATATTGGCAGATAGGCGCTTTAGGCGCTTTAGAAGGGAAAAGAGG
>JAUTWN010000042.1:0-15921 GCA_033043275.1 Ruscus hypophyllum | reverse complement strand
ACTAACGAAATCAGTGTCATACAATCCGCCATTATATAATTGTTGATATAATTATCTCCGAATAATTATAACTATCGCAATAATAGTTAGTGACACCATTATAATATCTTGAGAACATATTACTTTGTTAGGCATACCAAATTAAATTTTCATGCCTTAAAATACATTAGAATGATTAATAATACAACTGTTATTACAATTGTAAACTAATATAGTCTTGGTATAACTTAAGTATTGGAAGATCTTTGTAGTATTATCAATATACGATATAAATTCTGAGCCGCATCCCCGAGACCTGACCATCAGCCGTATTGTTCAATAATATCCTGATTGAGTTGGTAAATACACTTATATATACTTAAAATGATTTGGTTAAGTATAAGATATTGTTAATAAAAATCACAGCCCTTGATGTCATGCATTAGGAAGGTCAGGAGTCTAATGGTACCTTCTTATATGATTTGGTTAATTTAAACATTAAACTAGTTTACCATAACAGTTAGTCTACATTTTAAATCGTAGACTAATATTATTTTAAAATTCCCCTTTGTATCAACATTTAATTATATTTAATTAAGTTAACTCATTCTAAAATAGGTATGCTGTCATCAGTTTGATCAATATAGGCATATGTTACCCTAATATTGCACTTGATCTCTCTACATAATATACCTTTTCGAGTACACTGCAATTCGTAAATTGTATAACTTCATATAAGTTTCCACAAACCGTTAGATCAATATGACAGCATTTGTGAACTATTAAATTTAAGAAAATTTTTGTTGAAAATGATAACTGCACGGATAGAAATATGGGAAAGTGTATTCCGTTATGTGACACAGTAACCTGTATTCCGTTATGTGAATTACTACAATTCACATAACGGAATACAATCCCAGGGTAAGATTATAAAGGGTGACCATGACGAAATTTGACACAGTAACCTGATATAATCATTACCCTATATTGTTAGTAATGATATAGGGTTGCTGAGCAAACACAATACAGGTTACTGTGTCAAATTTCCCCTAAAGATAGTTTATTGTAGTAATTCACATAACCGAATACAGGTTAGTGTGTCACATAACGGAATACAGTCAAAAGGGTGGATTAACTATTCGTTAATGATTCTCTAAACGTATTAATTTTAAAGTAGTACACTTACTTTAAAATAAATTAACAATATTGTGAATTAAAATGAGCTACTCTCTCGCAACTGTTCTCTGGATTTACATATGTTCTTCTTACATATGTGATAACAGATAAATTAAACAAGATAATGGTGAATATCTTAGATAGCCAAAAATCTAAGATATTAATTAACTAGTGTTTGTCTATCAATATTAATGTCAATAACGTATATATGCTTAAGCATTATGTACGTTAGGCCTCAAAGTAATTATTTAAAAATAAAGCTAGAGCAATGATCTCTGAGTTAAGATAATTTGTATGAGTATAATTATGTATTCATATCTCCCCAATAACATAAACATATATAGTAGGAGTATTGGAGAATATTAACATCCGTACCGTTATTATTAATCTCGTTGTAGCACTAATTGTAATTTATCATTTGATAACCGTATGGGGTTATCTTTTGCCAATCATCTGTATCATCAATCACGACTCAACTTACATATGTGAGATCAAAATTTAGTCTATATAACTAACAAATTCTACTAATAGTGTGGTAACAGTATTACAAATTACAAACACAATACAGTCGGTATATTCGACATATGACTCATTGTATAGTTGAGTCGTGATTGATGATACAGATGATTGGATTCGATAGAATATTGATATATAGCACAGATGATCTATATTAATTGTTGAGCAGTAGCTTGGATATTATTCATATATGAATTATAATATAAATATATATATATATATTTAAAACCTATTAATATATACTATATCTTATATACTCAGAGTATTTTAAACTGAGTATACTCTGCGAAAATGTAGCATAAATTTGTAAGTGTCCTCGACATTCCCATAACTAAACAGAAAATATGATGATATCAATTGAGCGACTCATCAACGTATGGGATAGTTAAGTTTTTTAGATTAAACCAGGTAGTCCCACTTGCTGAGTCGCCCAATTGATCGTTATAAACAATATTATTTCCATCATAATATTAGTTTTCTAATAAGATATAGAACCAAGGCTTATCAAATTATTTTTCCCAAAGTGTAAATTCAAATCCAAGATTATGATGGAAATAATATTAATTTGCATATAAGAAATGAGTTATAGCACTTAATAATTTGGGAAATAGGCAATATTTAGATTACTTCAATATACCGCTATCATTTTTATAACATGTGCAACTCATGTTTACACAAACCGTTAAGTAAACACTATAGAGAAAGGGTCTCGCACATTTAGCAAATAAATTATTTTCCCATAATCTTGACGAATTTGTAAGACATTTATGAACTCATACCATACTTGGGAAATACCGTGACCATCAGCCGTGTATTTACAACAATTAAATATAATATATCCACTTATTCATAGTTGAGATTAACTAATAAACACGATAATATGAATGCGGTCTCACCTTATAGCAGTACGTACCTCGGTCTGTGATGAAGGAGGTTTTCTCTTCGTCTTCCGGAATTTGTATATACCCATCTTGACTGTGATTTTCATAAATAATTCTTGAAATAAACCTGTTGTGAATGTATACTTGTACCATATCCATAAATTACCAACCTGAAAAAGTTATTATACATGATTAGAAATATTCCTTAATTTACCAATGCCAATATTATTCAAAGGTTTATATTTTATTTCAGCTTCATATGAATGAATTATGTGACCATTGATAATGAGTCCTAATCATGATTCAGTTGATGTAGTGCCTATATTCATTATATATTTAGATAAATAATGTTATAATTAATCAATATATAAGAATTAATTATGTGCACAATCATAATTGCTTGATCAGTTTCAAATTATGTGAATGTAATTTGCAGTACCTAGTTGTATTTGGGTTGGATATTTGGAAAGCTGACACCTAAGAGAGGGACTAACGATTATTATAGTGATATTAAGGGATAGTAAAAATTATAATCATGGATAATCGTCCAAATTTTTGTATATCTAGAAATTGCCCGTGCTTCAGTGATCATACTATGCAGCAAGTTTACAACACCAGTAACTGATATCCCCACATACAACTAAGAAGATTTCAGTAGGGGAACGTTCGGTAAAAGCTCCAAATTTTGTAATATGCACCTTGGAGTTAGCTTTTATTTATATGTTACACAATTATATACCTTGATTTATATAAGGTTAGCAGATTCAAACCATTTTGATTAGTTTATGTTTATTTCGTACGGGAATTTCTGGTCTGCAAAGAGATAATTATTCAAGTTAGCTCTGTGCATATGAGGGAGTTATCGAAAGTATTTTAAGTGGCAATATTATTATTCACAACAGGTATCTAGTACCACGATTATCTTATGAACACCACATCAATATATTAACTGATAGTTGTTATACCATCAAGTTCTAATGTTTTAGAGTTAATATGATTGTTACCAATTATCATAAATATTACATTATGATAATTAAAAACTTGATGGTAAAATAGCATAGTATATTGTGTCACTCATTAAGTAAATTCTATCTTATGTTAGGATTATACTCGGTAAATTTATGACACAAACTCTTCAAGATATATTCGCCAACATCACATCTAAATATCGATTGTGATGGGTTTAATACCAGCTACCACTTTCTCGACAGTGAGTCACGTGCCAGATCCGGCACGGTGCACACAACATATTCTAATTTTTTGATAAAGTAGGATATACCAACCAAATGGTTTTCTAGTTCACACACGAAGTTAATGGATTCAATTATAAGTCTTAATATAATTTTCATGGTTACTTTTATTACTAAATACTGTACATCTGGACAGTAGCAGATATCTTCCATCTGCTCTAAACTATAATATATACACCTGTATTAATAACTGGATAGTTTTTCTACTGGGTCCACTGTGGCAAGTACCCATTTAATTAAGGTACTTTTTTACTCCGTATATTATAATATGGAAAAACTTTAAGGATCAGCTATATATGTAAATTGACCTCATACTCTTAACCAAATAAATTATCGTTCATTTAAGTACTCTAATTAAATGTTTCATTTGGCGATGATACTTAAATCTAAACCTGGATGAGAATATACAGTACGGTGTGAGAACAATTCAATTGGATTGACGTCAAACATTTCAGAGGCAAGCTTTTCCATATTATAATATACGGAGTAAAAAAGGACTGATACATCTTCATCTCAGTGTTAACCCAACGTTACATCCCCTCCCCTGTATTTACGAGCTGAATGGTTCATAAAAAGTAAAAAGTAGCCCATTTAGAGTATAAGACATCAAGAGAGTAGTTATAAATTGATGAACAAATACATTCCGACTGCTATTTGGATATTAACGATTAATTAACTGATTAAGAATATCATATACATCATGATCTTAATAGCAAATCACAGCGGATAGAAAATTTGGGAGAATTGCTAGGTCGAAAAGGGTTATCTTTTACCCTGGTAAGGTTAGTACCCAACAGTAATTTTAGAATTCTGATATTTTTATATCATTATTTTGATATTTACCCTTAGAGAGGTATATAAATACTCAAGTCCATGCTTATTCAAGACAAATAGCTATGTGATATCATCTTTATAATCAAAGTAACAGTCAATGATTATAATCAAACTTTATTGTCCAAGTTTAAGTTAATTATTGATGTATGTTCTCTGGTTGCATATTATCAAATATCAATTATATAGTCTATGAGTACGTATTAAAGCTCGTAAAGTAGGCCAGGAAATTCATATACTATTCGCGTTAAAATGTATAAATATTTTGTTTATAGGTCAATCCTATCTAATGAATGTGCTATTTCTTGTGGAATTCATAAACAGTACTTATGGTCAATGATAATTTTCTGCGGTAGTTGAAATATGATAATCATTTCTTAAATAATTTTACGCGAATAGTATATGAATTTTTGAGTTAACAGTTTAATACAATTTAACTTAATATTTATGGAAATGGAGTAACACTATCGGATAAAATTATTCATATAAAATATTGTATTAATTACAGTAATACAATAATATCCTAAATCATTTAACAATCTTGAAGAAATTGGAGATTGATTTGACTACCATTTAATTTTATTGATTTTGGGTGAATACTAAACGATAGCAAATAAAAATGAATCAATTAAAATGCAGGCCTACGCAAATTCTAATTTATGACACGATATACCGCACTAAACTGCGGTATACTTTCAGTTTATATATATAAATAATCACTTTAAGTTAGTGCTACTAAGATAAAAATGAAGGTTAAACAATTTAATTGAATCATTTTAATCACGTCATTTTGGCATTTTTAAAATTAAATATAGTAAATAATACAAGTTTTGAGGTGATTACTGATCCATGAACAATAGTACAAATTAACAATATTATAATAGTAATCAACAAATAAATAAATTGGTCTGTTTATTTGTTGAACCAATATTATGGCAACCAACTCATTACTGTCCCTGTTTGGCCAGTGCTGATCCTGTTTAGACTGAAATATTATGGCAATAGTGTTTACTTAAACAGACTATTGTGAGTGTTAAATCCAAAAATCTAGTATTTATTGGGAAGCAGATCAAAACGAAGTATTGATCGTGGCAACACGCTAAGACTATTGGAGTGTTTGTTGAAAATGATATATATTAACCCTGTCCAGCAATTGAGTTACCCCTAGTCAGTTGGGGTAACATTAAATATTACCTTTTCAGACGATATTTAGGCCCCTGGTGGATCCCTAAAACCAACAATTATAATCACAAGACTATTAATTGTTACAACCTCTTAGTTTGAATATTGGTCACGTATAATTTTGACCAGGATTACGCTTATATGAAAGTAAGCGTCAGCACTTGGGTGAGATGATTATCTTTGAAATTATACGTGGATAACTTAGGATCGTCTTTTAATATAGTTTTCTGCACCTATAACTCTTTTTTACCTCAACTTCCACCGCAGACCCAGATTTATTCTTCATAAATATAACCATTATCCAACGATCCTAAGTTATTCTAAACCATCTATACATTTTAACGTCCCATATTGTTTCAATTTTTTAGATCTAATGGCTGATATTCATCTATGACCGGTATTAGAACTTATCTTATTAATGGTGTATATTACTTTTATATTCTATTTGTTAAATATAATGTGCCAATTTAAATTAGTAATTATATTAATAAGACGGTGAGATTGCTGGATGTCACTTATCAGTTAACCAATCAGAAAAATATTAATCCCCTTGTTATTATCACTATTTCAGACAGGCAAAGTAGTAACACATCAGTTAAATTAGGCATAAGTGACATCCAGCAATCCAGCAATCAATTACAATCGATTTAGAAAGGAGCTTAGCTGTCAAGCAATCAAGATTGATTTGTTAAGTTATTGTACATTTAATCTATGGAATTTTTATCATACAGCACAAGTGTATCCTTTGTCATATATAGCAAAGGATACTCTGGGTATAATTTTGTTGATATCTATGTATACTATATCATATGATAGGACTAATCATATGTTTGATAAAGGTGGCTAGTATTTTTCCTATAAACTATACCCAGAGTATCCTTTGCTATATATGACAATTAAGGAACAGAAAAGGTGACAATTTTAACCGTATATCATTTTTTGTCAACACTCTAGATATGTTTATTAGAAAACTATTTGTAATATAATTGGTAAACCAATTAAACACACAACCACATTGCTTCGTGATATTCCAAATATGTATCACTAATAGACCTTTATATTACAACACACTTTATAGCATAGTTGTCAACTACCCTGAAAGATATAAACCTACAAATTGTTATATATTTACCCCTCAGCACTTACATAGGATACATAATGATATTGTAGGATATTGACAACTATGCTATAAAATCATCAAAAACCCTAATATATTAAAGAGTTTCACTATGTATTTATAGTACAGATATTGTGACCTAGACCCTGGGATTAAAGCATGGTCTAGTTACAATTATCTGTTGTTATACAGATAAGTATATACGTCTAATTATAGAGATATAAGTATTGCAAAGAGACTCAATGATGGTAGAAAAAACCTTAATGTTATAACATGCTGATTTAACTGTATCACAGCACTTTATGGAACAAAAAGATGATGGCGTGGAATATGGTAATTCCCAGACCCATATATATACTGATATCAGTTATTGTCTAAAACATATTAGTTCATTACCATTGGATATCATAATTACTGGAGGTTGTGAGATATATATTCCCTGCTGATAATTGTGTGATATGGCCTATAGTTCACGTATAAATTATCTTGGCATGTTATAAAATATAAACTATAATCACACCCTCCATGTTTATAAGCATATCTACGATAAGCTATATTACATCAGGTATCCCAGTAATTTATCAAAATGATAATATTAATAACAGTTAATATAGTTCTATAAAACAAGTTATGTATCCTAGTATCTATTCCAAGATCACTTTTGATGATTAGTAAATTCCTAATCTAATTGGAATCTTATGTATCTAGAACTATGTTAACACATACGGTTAGTATTTATGGTCGTGGATAATAATTTTAATCTAAATTAAAATGATAATTTAGATTACTCTGAGTAAGTTCAATATACCTATTAATTATCCCAATATCTAAATCTCACCATAAATACTCAATAGATCAACTTTAATTCTCATACTAGGGAGATAAAGGTAATAATATTAAGATATAATTTTAATAACAGTTTAAATTCACAGTAATGTTAACGAGTTATTAATTTAAAATAGTAATTGACTCATAACTGATTTAATGATACTTTCATGATACTGTCTAAAATTAACTGATGAGTTTAGGCTGGGTGTTTACAAATATAGGCTAGTCAAGTGATATCAGTTATGAGTATCATTAAATCATTAAACCATGGGCACATAATATTTCACCGTAGGGGATTACTATCCGTATGAATAGTTTATTAATTGTTACATCATAGCTGTTATACCTATACGTTATCGTATTACACTAATACCGTAACCACTAAATATGAGATGGCAAGCATTCTTGTTTTATGCTTGCCATCTCATCTTAAATTTGTGAATATAAGGTATACTCATTATACCTATACGTTATCGTATATCAAATTGAGTTATTGAATTAGGTATTTATAATCAGCTTTCATCTCTATATATATCACCGGTTAAAAAAAGATATAGGTTGTTATAACGTTATGATATTTGTTAATTTGATATTATTATAGTTAGATAGTTTAGAGAATCTCAATAACAACAAAAACATTACTTGGAAAATAGGAGGAAGATTACAGGTGGGGTGTCCTCGTGGAAGTTGTTGGGGAGCCATAAATGATTTAGAATATTACAGATAATGTTGATAATAAATATCTTAGAATCTATATTATTGGTACCAAGTATCACTTGTGCGAAACCCTAATAAGTGTAAATATTATTTTCAATATTGATCATTAAAGCGGATATTTGGAAAGGTGATTACCTTTCTACTAGACGTAGGTTAATTATCCTATTCATTGGGGTACATGCAGTGTCCTGTTTTTTACTATTCCTAATCCATTAAGAAATTGAATAGAGATAAATTGAATATTCAATAGTATTATATAAACCAGTGAATAATACTGATAAATTATTAGTCTTGTTATAACCATTTCTTAATGGGATTCATCTCTTCCGGTATGGGTTTAGACATGGAATAAATGAACTATATCTTTAATTAAGTAATTACTTATATTGAGATATGTAATAATGGAGAATAGTACCTAAATTGTTACATATATCATATAAATATCCAATTATTAACTAATAGCAGTATTACTAAATATGCATGTATACTCAGTGCAAATTACAATTATTTAGCCCGATAAATGGATATTCTATATTAATTGTATGGGGATTACCAAATGTTATCAAATAGATTTTGATTAACTTGAGGACTGTTTTGTCTAATTAATTATTTTACACCCTGATATTTTTGTTAAAGAGATGATTAATTGTAATCAAATTAATCCGCATACTCTCAATAGGTGTATATAGAATATCTTATGATCTAACTATAATCCAAATTTAACTTATGAGGAATTGGAAAATTTGGATTGGTTATATAAAAGAATGACTATTGGTTAATAACATTGTAATCTGAGATAATGGTAAGGTATAACAGTCAATTTAAAATATGGTATAAATCGTTTAGATATCTACCCATTTGTATATATAGAATGGGTTTTTTCTAGATAGGACTAAAATCCACAATACAATATATACACATAAATTATACAATTATTTTATTAATTATACAGATAATCTTACCTATCTTTTAATTAGTGATATATATGATATAGTCGACTATCAAAGTATTACCAATTTTATTCAGTCGACTATCAAAGTTAACATCATCCACAAAGTGAATTATGTAACTTATGTCAGAATTATATGATATAGTCGACTATCAAAGTATTACCAATTTTATTCAGTCGACTATATCATTAAACGGGTAAGAACATTACCCTTTTGATCAATTATATAGCAGTAACTATCAATTTAATAACTAATAAAATAAATTCTTAACTGTTATTAACTGTTTTAAGATCCCAAGAATTATAACTAGCTTGGGATAAATCTCTATCTATTTTGGATCATATCGTCAAGTTATAATGATAGCCTATTAAAATATTGAACAACAATTTATTGCATTGTTGCATATGCACATAAATTCTAACAAAATTGAGAGTATAATCTAAAAGTTTGACTGTTTAGACCTTAGTAATAATCCGATCCAAATATTACACTTCACTTTCTTGTATAAAGTGCCACACGTAATCCACAGTTTATAATCTAAAATTTCTTATTAATTGTTAAGGTACATTTCCCTATTGCTGCTAGCCCTCGCGCACAGAGACTTACACGTTAAAAGGATATTATATAATTTATATTAACCTATATATTTTATATACTATTTCAATTGTTAGCTAAATAGATACCCGTACACCTTAGGTATCTTTATTACCAACTTGTATTGTACACCCAGGAGATGATACTTGGACATTGTCTGTCTTTCTTCGCTTAAACTGGAATGTAACTACAAGCGGTATAAGTTTTATGTTACATAGAGTGCTCACACAATAACCAAAAATAGTCGAATTAATTTGTTAACTCTAGATAGCATAACCGTCGAGATACAGCTATTATTATCAATGGTTATGCTATTTGATCTTGTTATTCAATTAAGGACATATATGCCATTGATAATAATAGCTGTATCTCGACGGTTATGCTATCTAGAGTTTAGATTATAAATACCACATATTATAATCTCTGCATTACAAATTCACCTTAGTTTAGATCTGTATCATATCTTCTCAGTTTATATCAAATTACATCAGTTCACTTACCAATCTCAAGTTTATACATAAAAGAGATTGTACTTAAAGGAAGCTGGGAAGATATGATAATAATCCAGATTTAAATTGTCAATTTGTTAGGTTGTATACTAAAAGTGATTTAACTTATTTAAATGTTAAACATGTGTTTTAATTACAGGGTTGTAACACTATATAAGAGGTATCTCAGACTTGTTAATAGTTCTCATATGGGCAACAGTATATACTAATTCATTTATATATATATTATTTAACAAATACGACTTGTCATATTTCCCAATAACATGGTTAAACTAACCGAAATCCCAACGTTACATTTATTACTCAGAATTTTGATTATCCTTATTAGTTTGCTGATACGATACGTTTGATATTACTGATTTTCTATATCATATGACATATACCCTTATATTACAATCGCTGAGAATAAATCCAATACTGCTATATCTCCATTACCTCCAAAGTATCTAATAAGATCAAACGTATCGTATCAGCAATACGTATAGTAAATATTAGTGATTACCTATTAATACACGGTGACTGTCATCTAATATTCTACATAGGTTTATATTAGATTCTAATTAAATCCAACTTAGGAATTTATAATCTATTAATCATAACTATGGTTAATAGATTAAGATATGACCATAATTTACCGAATATAAATTATGGATGGCATCTACAGATATAGTTATTCTCTCTCATATTAAGCGAAATAGTTTATATACAGTTTTAGATATATCAGTCACAGCTAAACTAGGTAATTCTTACTCGATATATATTTGGATTCTATTGCTGAATGAGAATAGCTATGAAAAATAATTAAACCAGGGAACTAATGTCTAACATTGTAGTTAATTAATTCCATAATAATTTACAGATGATGTTAACTGTAAACACTAACATTATGACTTGTAATATATCATAATAATTTTAGTATATTATTTAAAATTAATAGTATTTGATTTTAGTGTTTACAGTTATTGATTATATATGGTTTGTCGATCTATGACTATATATTAAGTAGCTGCATCAAATTTGACTATATACCACTAGAGTATATACAATATGATTAGGGTTTGAAATATTTATCATCCATTATAATTTATTGGTATATTAACTGATGATATTTAGTAGTATATCTTATTAAAAAGAAGTCTGAAAAATATAATTCAGTTTCGATGAATTATGTTACCTAAATATTAAAATTGGTAGCTCTAAACATCAAATCTTATATTTTATAGTTAATTTTTATCGGATTAACTATAAAATATAAGATATTAGGCATGTGCAATTAGACTCATTAAAATAATCATCATATTATTTTACTATCAAGTAATCCCATTATGTATTAAAATAACTGTAAAATATCCCAGTGTAAATCTACCAATAAAAATTACTACGGTATTACTCCAAAATCCCGCCATTTATTAGATATGGGTGACATATTGTTTGTCATCCTAAACTCCAAGTGGAGTATTCTGGATTTATGATTTATACTAAGTCAATATACTGACTACATTAATATCAGTAATTAACTTAAATATTCATAACTTAATGTTCATAAGGAACTAATAACCAACAATTACATATAGCTCAATAACTTACGTTATTATGGGCCATAGTTATAATTGTACACTTTGCTATCAATGTTGGTAAAGCAGTAGAGATTAATCACCGATTGACTGTAATAAATAGAAATTTACAGATGATTACTCTCATTTAATCAATTTGAAGGGTAACAACACACAGTGGGATATATCTATTGTGGACATACACTTTTCGTAGCTTAACATTTAAAACCTATACTTATTTACCCAATCATTATCCTGAAGTACCGATTTGACATAATTAACATATTATTTATATATATGTCGAAGAGGATATTCATTTGGCCTTCAGTATAGTTGTACTGTATATGTACAACCTAAACTACCATCAGACTTTAGTTAGCAATGTGTAAACAAACATTCATACATTATAGTTCTCACTATTACTGTATTATTGATACTGACCACTGAATAGTCCCAATATTGATTTTGTGACTATAATTCTGGTATATAATCATCAAATTGCACTTCATGGTGGACTGTAGATGAAATGGAAGTCATTTCTAATAAATTAACAACTACATTATCTTATTCCATAATAATTGGATATCATGTCAATTTGGTTCCTGACATGATATGGGATCTGGATGTCCTAACTTACAGTATACACAAATTACCATCAGTATTATTTGCGATTAACTGAAGATAAACATTAAAATGATATTAACTGAGTATATAAGGGATTATCTTGCTCGGTAAATAATAGTCTGTACAGTAATATTGGATATACAGACAATATCAATATTTAGATATATTCTTTAGTGCATATGGACAAGCTAATAAGTTAATGTTTATTGGAATGAGAAATTTGACTGATTGATCTGCTCATAGTAAATTTTACATGAGGAGAGGAACTATCTTGTTATCTACTAAGGTTTAATATGTGATTAGTTTAATTTCATACTCTTACTAATATATAGGGAATAATTCAAATTATACTCTTATCTCTCATACTATGCTTCTAATTTATTAATACATATAAATGTACATATACCCTTTATTGGTGGTTGGAAATAGTAAAAGCACAAAATATGCCTATACTGATTTACCCATACGGTCTAATCATCGGTAGTTCTTAACCATATATAGGGAATAATTTGAATTATTCCCTATATATACAATTGTAAAGTATATTCCTTTACAATTTAAACAGAATATACTTAATTGTACACACAATTAACATTCTGCAAGTTGGAAACTAATGATTATCTGTAATATTCAGATAAAGCAAATTCTTTTAATATGCATCAATAATTATATATAAACCTGTATTGGTCTACAATTGAGTATAATTAGAGTAGTTAATCTAGTATAGGTTAAATAATTTACTAGATACCACTTATCCAGATCAGTTTTATGTTTGTAAGTTCCATACATTCTGATACCAATTGTATGCGTAGGGAGTATCCAATAATTTATGATAGGATGTCAATGAGGAAGATGGTTTATCCTACCAGATAAAAAGGAAATTTAACAACATTGTTCTGTTCTTAAGTTAATTGAATAGGGTTATAACGGTTTAGAGTAAATGAATAAAATCGTTTCTGTAGTTACAATTAGGGGCTGTTTGATTGTATACAGCACTTGCTGCAATCTTGCAGCAAGTGCTGCGGTCAATTTGGCCGCAGCACTTGCTGCAAGAATTTGCAGCAAAAGTGCTGCAAAAGCTGCAGTTTGCTACAGTAAAATGGCCAACCAAACAGCCAAAATGTTGCTCCAGCTGCATTTTGCAGCTCCAGCTGCAATTTGCAGCAGCTTTTCCACCAACCAAACAGCCCCTTAGAATATAACTTGATGAATTCTATCTTAAGTTATAATAAGATTATTGTTTCGTATGTATTAAAATACGCATATATTAAATATAGCGTAATTAAATTAATATAATTACTGTGGATAAATTTATCATTTTGATCTATGAAAGACTACACATTAATTCTCAACTAAAAGTTTGCATGGCGGCATCAAAGATAAGTAAGTACACATATATGAGTCCTAATCAACAATACTAATCAATAAGCAAAGAAATATCCACAGTTTTATAGAAACTAATCATTAATATAGGTAATTAAATTTAATATATCCAGTAACTTAAAAGAATAACAAATCATGGTTATTCTATATCAGTTCACATATATATTTGTTAAAATAAACTTCGCAATTAATTTCATGCAAAGGATAACAGTATGATAGTTCAAAAATCAGGTAAATTAAAAATCATGTATGTTATTGCTATAGAAGAAGTAATAACATGCATGGTTTTACAATCGCTTATAGGCATAAAAGAATATAAATTATATGTATATTCACTCGCCAAGTTTGATGGTGCTTTGCCAAACATTAAGTGGTAGTCAAGTAGGTGCTTTGCCAAACATAGTTATCGTGTCATTTTTGATGTCAATATTATAATTACAGTAACTCCCTCATTTGTGGCTGAAACAATATGATTTGGTTATACCTACGGATATAATTGTGAGTTCTCTTAGTACAGGTGAAATTTTTGTACCTACTTAAGTTTTTGTAATTATAAGGATAACCATTTTATTTTTTCAGCCACTTGACTACCACTTAATGTAATACAGATATAGACAATTATATCTATAATCTATTTATATCCATAACTACGTTATATACAGATCCGATCGCGTAAGGAGTGAACTAGGTAATATTATTACTGTTTAATACACGATGTTATAAGTATAATATAACATTACTATAATCTATATATAACGTAGTTACATATAGATATGTAAAGGTTTGTTCGTTGGTGTACACTATTGTTAATATATATCATGTATAAAATAACTTCATGGGTACCAACCGTTCCTTAATCGGTTGTTGTTATCGATTAAAAATTTAGTTACAATTCTCACGGATAAACGGTCCTAGCATCTTCCAATGTCGTCAGTTTGTTGTAGATCAAATATTAGGTCATAAGATGGGTTAATTTATCCTACACAAGGATGATTTTTAATCTATAGCCAATAGACAGTAAAAAAACTAATTTTACTTACCATTACAATTAGATATATCACCTAGTAACTAAAATATACACAATAGCCTAGTATATTGGTTACCTCACCTTGTAAGTTTCGGATCCCTATGTGCACAAATTTCATACATATACGGATACGGGATCAATCAGCAAGCATATCGGTTAGAACTATGATACTGATCATTTAGTCTAAAATATATTTCTGCTACTTTTTAATGATAATTGATAAGTTAATATTGTAGACGGACACACTCATGGCGAATTATCCCTATCTTTTGTAAGGTCGGATCACATAATTAGAAATAATATTTAAAAGTGATAAACGGTTCTAATCCATTAATGATTAGAACATTTATTGTTTACTCAGATATACTATTAATTATATATCTAGGCAATTATCGAGTCTATTCTAAAATTGCTCACATCAAATTTAGAATCAATAGTTAGATTCCTTGAATGTTTAACATACAGTTTAAACATACAGTTATAAGCTCCATGAAATATTGCCATATAGGACTACCTAGTTCATATGTATAAATTAGGATACCAGTGTGCCAATAAACTGTATACTAGATAGCTCATTAGTTAAAGGTCCCTAGTCAGAAGATAAAATACATTAGCTATCATGTCATTTACCATCAACTAACATACTATCAACAGTGATCGATAGTAATTTATTATATATCATACTTTCCCTAACAATATATAAATTGTACTGGGTTAAGTTGATATCAGTACATATTATTAGTATTTTACCATCACTTTTCCGGGATACCATCACTTTTTATTACAAACATAATATTAATATGA
>JAUTWN010000041.1:0-16030 GCA_033043275.1 Ruscus hypophyllum | reverse complement strand
GATGGAAATGAAATCAAATGTATTTAGAGGGATATATTAAAGGTTATCATGACGGTCGCTACATGATTTTAATAGACCTGATTATCAGTGAGAATTTATTGATAACTATTACTACCGGAAGATTACCCAAATTTTAATTATTTGCAAACTAAAATTGACTAGTTTGTACAGAAACTATTACTAAGCTTAAATGTTCCAAGTGATGGAAGAGGACTACCACATAGAACAATGTCTTCTTGAGGGTGAAATACAAGATAGAAATGTTAAGGCATGTATGGCAAAAATGTAATCCGTCAACAATTTAATATGGTAACAATATTAGTATTTTGTCATAATATACTATTATTCAATTCGTTGAACAATTATTACATCTTCATTATGCACACCGATCTATCCGGAGTAATGATGTCCATATATTTAGTTTTAGGTGATATACATTCTAATCGACTGTGATACCTCGATTAGAATAATCCATAATGGCCCTCTAAAATAATTTTAACATAAGAAAAACTATGTTAACCTTAAGTTTGTGATTCACCGTATATATTAGGTTTTGCTTATCAATTCATCCGAGGAGATCCAGAGGGCCATTATGGAAGTTTTTAAACGTGTGAAAACTGTTCACAAGGATATGCTATCTCTTTGTACAACATAAGCAATTAGGATACCAATAATTATATACATTATTCTTGTGAGGTTAACAAGTATGATCTACCATACTTAATTGTGTTGTTTAGTATTTAATGAGACCAGTAAATTTTTTACTATAGTTAAGCACTAAGTGGACTCTCTGCTTATTTGGTAATTGGATAAGAGATAAGGTAACCCTTATGCATTAATTTGAATATCTTGAATATCCACTTAGTGCTATGATGTATCTTAATAGTTGACTGAAGCACGTGCGGATAATTGGTACTAGGATCAGCTAATATATGCCCATTTGAAAACTATATATGAAGGTGGATCTGCGCACTATGTTTTCTCAGGTACTGCTGAATTACCTTATTAGCTAATTGACATGAAATAAATTATAGAAAGAGTGAACTTTAACACAATTACATAATTTAGAATGCACTTCTAATATTGTTGAATTATCATAGTTATACCCTACTATCGATAATTTCGTGATTACAGTATATATGATATCTTCCAATCCTGGATTTCCTTGCATGATCGGGACTTATTATATGACCAGTTGGAAGGATAAAATTGATATACATGGTAACTTAGGATAGTAAATTACCTATCCTGTGAGATAAAATTTATAGATTCTGCCGAATAATAACATACAAACTTGTGTATGTTATTTAAAATTTTTGGAAGTATTTTAGTAGCAGTTGATAGTCTATATTAAGCCTATTTATGTCTATAAAATATTTCGCCGAACACAGATATGACTCATTAACTATTCCATAATCAAGTCTAATTTAACCCAAATGAATGGGTTAAATTTTGAATAGACCATCCAGTCCGTGTAAATTATATTGTTAGATTATCTCTACCGTCTAATAAATAACCAATAAATTATTTATGCAACGATAACACAGGGTGACAATTAAATAAACTAAATGGTCATTTGTCAAGTAGATTTGAGAATCCTACTTGACAGATCTACAACATAAACATCTATTGTATCTCATATTGATTAATTTCTTTAGATTGATAGGTAATATTTAGCTTGGGTGATTATTTGTTGATATACATTGGGATAGTATATAACCAATAGAGTATGGTTATATATGTTACCTATCAGTAACAGGTGTATATGCACGACTGGCGAAGCACATGGTCACATCATAAATTAAATATAATATCACTGGTATGCTTAGGCACTTGTATCAATAGTCCTCTTCATTAAATACACTGTCTATGCTGTAATATCATATTTAATTTATGATGTGACCATGTGCTTCGCCAGTCGTGCATATACACGTATATATCATAGTTAAAATATCACCAAAATGGTATTTCTCCAAGTATAATTTATTTAATATAGTGTTAAATCATTTGCAATTAGCAGTTTAAATCTTGATCTTAGATAAACGATTTAAATCGAAAGTCGATGCTATTGAGGAGAGTAAAGTCGTTGATGCAATATGGGCATGTAAGATTACAAATATTGTCGTTGCTATCCTTAACATTGCCAGCATGTAAATACTGCTAATTGCACTCATTTGAATAATTCAAATATAGCGTATCCCCGAAATCAGTACTGATTAGCAGATCTGATATCTAAAGATGGGTCAAATCTTACGCACTATATCTACGCTTGCAACTTATGGAGTTTAGAATACTTGTCTTAATATACATGAACTGGAAAATAAGATTCTGCTAAACCTGGCGTAACAGTTAGAATGTCACGATCTGTATAGTCTGGATTATAAACTAATGCGATAGTGATAATTTGTTTCTCTGTAATTCTCAACAATTATACTTTTAATTGTTTATGCACATCTAAACTGGTCAATTACTAGAAACTGGTCAATCACTAGTTTTAATCTGTTACCTAATTTGATTTTGTATATATTTCATTATGAGTTCAATTAAATATACAGTATTACACATTGTAAAATCTGTGTTTGAAGGATTGACTTGCGGTTTCTTGGAAATAATACACAATCAAATTAGGTAACAGATTAAAACTAGTGATTGACCAGTTTGTTTTGAGTGTTTAGAGCTGGTTGCTATATGTTGTATATCTAGAAAAGCATAATCAATATTTTAGCTGATCGAGAAGTCAGCTGAAAATCACCTTGGGGTGGTCACCAGTACCTGTTAATTTTGGATTTCATTTCAGCTATTCACCGGAGTGATCACACAGTTTGATATTTAGACAGGGAACATCCGTTAGATATTGAACAAATATATATAACCAATTGTTAAACTATCTCAACTAGGAATGACAAATCATAGGTGTTATATGAGGACTATAATTAATTAGCTGTGAAATATTGTTAGCTACTGATAACTTTTATTACATATAGACTCCGGTGAGATGCTGGGGTAACCCATTTTGTCAATGAAATTTTAAATCTAACTAAAATAATGATATTAGAATAATATCATGCTATCTCATAAATTGTTATTTGCGGATACACAGCAGTGGGATAAACATTGGCCCATTGTCGAGGTAACCAGTTTAGGGGGCCATCACGGATAACATACTGATAATATTATATAGATAACATGTGGCTCTGTACATGTAGTTAGGGGGAAAATATTTATTTAATACAACCCGGATTTTATCATATGTTATCCGTGATGGCCCCCTAAACTTGCAATGTTCAAAATTATAGTGTATGCTATAATTTTCATATGATCCTAAGGTATGGCCACTTGATTCTCTTTTGAGAACCATATTATGTTTGATTAGATTATATTCAATTTTAATTCAAATATCAGTGAAATATGGATTAAAATATTTATCATTTTATGAGCAACGCTATAAGTTATATATCAAACAGGCTGAAAATAAACAGATAACTGAAATATTACTTATTTTAGAAAGCTTCCAAAATCAACAGCGAATATATGCATCTGAATCTTTTCATTATGTGATATAAAATTAGGAAAGATTTGAGATGACATTAGGAAATCATACCGTCAATCTGAAATTACACCTTAGGGTTTTTGAGTTTTTTGTGAGACGTAAAGATATGTAATGTAAAATATAGTATCATAAATAAAGAAATTGTATTTGATTGGACATGATAATCAAATACAAAAACTATCAAAAACCCTAAGGTGTAATTGTAGTTGCTTACAATAGAGATTAGAAAAAACTTACGTCTCTAAAGATATAAGAATATGTTTAACCAGTAGTCGACTATCTAGGCATATGAGAATACTAATACCTCAGTATTAACTAGATAATTACTTGTGCATAATCCTACATAAATTTACTCTGTTAAACATAGATAATATCAATATTCGTATAGCCAATATCTTTCTCCTTATTACATTATATAAGTTTCCAGAAAGTGTGGACCAAGTGGGAGAATATTGCCTGTTATACGACAATAGTTAAAATGCTCCCCATGATAGAGCAGTTATATTGAAAACCAAAAATAAGTTTATTGCCTTTCTATATTAACAGGCAATAGCAGGCATAGGTTTTTAAATCTGGTGAGCACTTTCTTTGTAATAATGACAGTTCTAAATCAAGTTTTAATTTAAACACTATCGAACTATAATCTTCTTCAACTTTAGTGCTACAACGAGATTAATAATAACGGTACGGAGGCCGCTTGGCCAACGGGCTCACATACCAGGCCCTCAGAGACTCCCTTTCGCGCATCATACTTGCCATTACTGTTATCTCTTTTTAAGACTCTAAAAGCATTGTTATCAACACAATTATATTTATATAAATTATATCAGCATGGAAAAATGTTCACAGAGTTCACACATTTTAATATTAAGTGTTAGCTTAGGATATACTTTTAGCATCACTTAAAACTTTATCTGAAATGAGTTTTAAGACTGAAGCATGACACCGTAATGCTATATTTGTAGGAAATGGGTACTTTATGACATATTAATCACTTGCCCTTTTATATTTGTATAATACATAAAAGTATACATAATTAACTAATATTCTAGGGGAAGTGATTAATATGTCATAAAGTACCCATTTCCTACAAATATATTTAACTCAACAGGTCGAGAGTAAATATAAAGTTATATATATCTAAATATAATGTATATATTTAAATGCCTACAGTATACAACATTCCTACACAGATATTACATCACACAATATCGCATTAGTGTATTATTGATCACTATAGGTCCTTAATTTATAACATTAAATTAAGTTATACCTTAATTGCCCGAAACTTTATCATTGGTAAACGATGAATCACAGCACATTACTCCTCGGTCAAATACCTGACTACCATATTGTGATGTGTTAGTCATCACAATATAATCTTTGTAAATTTGCATTAAAGAGGTAGCTAATTCCCAGAGGAGTAATATCTCAATGATCACAAATATAGGTATTCATTGCCATTATCCAAATAGTTTTGACTTGATCATACTATGCAGCAAGTTTACATTGAACAAAATGACCTTCAATAGTAACAATACTAGTTACTTGTATCTCGTGTGCAATATATTATACTTAATTTATAACATTAAATTAGTTGACATCACTACTACATCTGTGCCTCAAATTTCTTTGTTATTAAATTTGGCACATGTCTGATACTTTCCACTAATTTCGTATATAATATCTGTAGGTACTTTTGTTTCGGATATCAACTACGAAAATTATATTTCCCAACAACTTAATTTCACATATAATTTCTTATTGAATAGTTGAATTATCTTGACATATATATATCTATTTGGATGAGATATATATATCATAAATAGTAGATAAGATACAATAAGTACTAATAAACTTGAATATCCTCATATATGTTAAGATATATGGTGATTCGGATAAGTGTTAGTGCTACAAGATACTGTACTTGCAAATTTATCTTAACAAGTATACAAACTGACACCATTATAATATCTTGAGAACATATTACTTTGTTATTACACGGATTAATCGCTTAATACTATTTCATGGAATTATAGTGAAATCAGCATGGACCAATTTGGCAATAGTCTTTCTGTTCGTGTTAATCAATGTAAAGGAATATATACTGATATTGAAATCCTTAACAAAATCCGCTGAAGTATTACTATTCATGCATTTAAATTATCATAAAATACTAAATATATTGTACAAGACAATAAATACAATATCTTACAAATATGTTAACAAGAATATGTACTACAATAAGTTTGAACGGAGCGATAGCTTAGGATAAGACGGTTTGGTAATACACAGTAGATATAGTGCTATGCGTATGCGTATGTTGACATTGACTTAGTATCTACAGTTAATTGTTTTGATTTTCTAGTCATTTATAGTGTCAAGATAAGTTAATCCATATACATACGCATATCGTAATTATAATTTGATTTTCTGATAACTCATAAACATTGATATTGACGGGCTATGGTGGGAGCTCCTCTGGTAATAAAATGATAGCTTTAGAGTAAATGGTGTACACTGTGAATATATAATAACACTATCTAAAAATAATTTTACACTATCCGTTACACATTCTTAAAATATAATAACCCGTCGTAATTTGACCAAATTAAATAATAACATATCACTATTATCTTTATGATCCTAAATAGATTCATAAACTTATAAATATGTAACTGAAGTTAATGAATGTGCTCTATTTAATCAATAATAGAGCTGTATTATTTATGATAGGACACTATTAAAAACCAAATTAATAGTGTCAAAAAAATATAAGACACTTATATGATTTAGATAATGATGCATCTATAAACATTACTAGAAATGGGATACTATTTTAAGGTTTAGTGCAATCTAGACTAAAATTGATTTGGTTTTTAATAGTGTCCTATCATAAATAATACAGCTCTATTATTGATTAAATAGAGCATTACGTTATTATATTCAACCTCACAGTGGCTGTATTTCTCCATCACCCATCAACGTACAATCCAAACAATACTTTGGTATAAAGATTAAATAAATTGTCTAAACAAGGTGACCATTGCACTTTTTGTATTTACACTTAACTGATCCTGTTCTTGGTTTTAACGTACTGAATAAGATATACGTTAAAATTGATAACATATTTACCACTGGATTATCAAGCAGTGCGATTAGTTCTTATCTTATAAATATTTATGAAAAGGCTAAATATAGACACAAGTTAAAAACGCATTTGATCGGGGGGGATCAAATGTATCTAGAAAATAATTTATAGTATTGGTCTCTCCTTTTAGCTTGATGAAGAGGACTTCAAGGAGGATTAGGCAGGTGTCAGTTAACTTATGTAATTATATCACCCAAATACTCAGTCTTTGTATATCACATAACTTATCACAAATTGAGTGCTCCCATTTGTTGCATATTTTTGGTAGTCAACATTGGATCAGGTATGTATACTCTGTTAGGATACATACCTGATCAGGTAAGAGTATACTCCAATCTATAATCCCTCAGTGTCAGAATCATCATCATTTTAACTCCAGTGGCAAAAAGAGAGAAGGATGGAAAAAACCGATATTAACAACACAATCCTGTTATTTCCTTTTGAGAGTTGGATCAATTATATTAATTACCATTAACTTTATGACATTGCTGGTTAGACCTGGAGGTCAGTCACCTGTGCATTAAACGAACAGATTAGAAGTAATGGTGATCATTACTGTACACCATTGTACAGTGCTCTAATCTGCAGCAAGAATACCATTTTTTTTAAATATGGTAGTAAGGATAGCAATAATGGGTATATGTAGATTAATAAGTTCTATAGTGGTATAATTAATTGAAGGGATGAGATGATTAGTATGGAGTGATGAAGATAATAAATATATTCCTTGACCGTTAAGTCCCTAATTATTAATTTTTCTTGCAAAATGGGTTATATATCGATTAATCCAGAATAAAGTGATATTAACAAGAACAGATGTATAACTGCACTTCTAGATTTAGGGACTTAACGGTTAAGGAATTCTTACATTAAAAATTCCATGGCCCAATTCCTTTTTAAGTCTAATCTGTAGTGAATATCTGATTATCGGATTATAAGGATTTATCTGTAATTTAAGTCTTTTAATTTGAGCTGATATATGCATATAACATTAATACACAAAGGTTGTACTATGAGAACATAGTGAATATGACTGTTTACATATGGGGCCAGTCAATCCAATGCATACCAATTTGTGCAGGAACCGTTGGACAATTATTTTAAAATTGTCTGATATTTTAGTATGGTATCACCTATACTGTGAAAATATGATGAGATATATGACCCGTTATATTACATGAGGTCAACTAAATATCACACCAACTCAATTAGAAATTGGAAATGTACTAATTGAATTATTTATCCTACGGGGTTGGATAGTTTGACCTCAGTTGTATTCTCAAAACTAATAACTAAGAAAATCAAGAGAGAGAGAGCCTTTGATAAAGAATGAATACATATCATATTAGAATAGTTATGCATAGGTATCCTAAGATTGTTTCGTTTGTTAGTGACGGCATAATGGTGATTTCACTATATTATACACGACTAAAGTATGTATAAGTTTTATCACCACAAGTTTTTGATATGGTTAATATTTTACTTGTTCGCTTCATACCCAAAATAGTATTAAATATTTTGGGTATAACTCACTCAATTAATGGTGATAATATACTACGGTATATTTATACTGATTTACTTCTGTCAATGA
This sequence comes from Ruscus hypophyllum, assembly GCA_033043275.1. Taxonomy (NCBI): domain Eukaryota; kingdom Viridiplantae; phylum Streptophyta; class Magnoliopsida; order Asparagales; family Asparagaceae; genus Ruscus; species Ruscus hypophyllum. The sequence goes on along the minus strand of JAUTWN010000041.1, from coordinate 7,738 downwards.
TTTGTTTGCAACATTCAGGACATGTTTATAGTATAGACTAAGCAATCATTTATTGCTAAGTTATCCTAGATAAGTATAGCAAATTTATTATCAAACTATTCTAATTCTTTTGCAGAAATGTCTTATCCTACCCCTATCCAAATGACCAAATCCGTGGTTAACTCGGGCACTTTGTTGAACAGTTCATGTTCTTTTGTAAACTGTTTCTTATCAGTTGCTGTCCATTTGTCTGTATAGCAATAAATGGCAAGATAGTTATTATATCGATTGAATATAATGATTTCAGTTTATATAAAATGATATTTTGCCCGTGATTATCTCTATTGCATTCGAATTAATTACCTTTTTCCCTTGCTGATGGCAAAATTGGGCATATTGAATTCTATACACTATATGTAGTCCACGCTGTAAGAAATACAACTAACAAAATAGTACCCAGGAGATTTATATGTTTACTCTATCCCAGTAAATGGACTACATATAGTGTATAGAATTCAATATGCCCAATTTTGCCATCAGCAATCAATTAGTCTGATTTATATGTTTATACAGTGTATAGCAAATTACTGTATTGATGAACATTTATTAGTGCTGATATAACTCCAAATATTTCTAACGATTAAAATGATTACAACAATTTGGATATTACTATAGTTCCGGATACAACCAGATTCGGATGGTTCCGGAAGACGAAAGTATAATAACCAATTTGTTCAAATGTGAGAGATTTACTCCTTCCTCTTCCCTTCAATGGGCTACATGTGAATTTGCCGTATCCGTATATTGGAGTAAACTTCTTGTTGCGGTCAGATTTTGGCACGTCGAGATTTGGATATACTAAGTAAACTATATTGATGTCTGTGATATACAAGTGTTACATATATCGGTGATTTAAATTATACTTATGTATTTGCAACACTATAATCTTTGCCCCTCACCCTTGGTCCATTGTACCTATTCATATCATGTTAAATCACAGGGGCATGACTATATGTTCTGTCTTGTCTATATATTCCTGAAAAAACAAGTTACAACTCAAATATTTTAACTGAGTTATTCAGAACTGAACATATATTAATTTGACTAAAATACAATATTTCTATTAACAAGGTGAAAGCACATCCTTGATTTAGATAAATATTCTTGTTGAAATATAAATCCAAGTAAATCAAGGAATTCATTAAGTAAAACAGCCTCGATCTAATCGTACGAAGATAATAGATTAGGTAATATAAATTTAAGTCGTGACACTTTGATTTTAAAATTAAGTATAATAATCTTAATTAATTCAGGAAATGCAGTATGGCATGCATATGAATCAATATTTTTGCCTTAAAAGGAAATGTCACTCTTGTAATCAGTGACATCAGGTTATTGATTAATACTAGCTCATAGTTAGAATTTAACATAATTGTCATTTAGAATAAATGGTATTTTGTAAACTGATAACCAAATCCAAGAGCCTAATGCTTGAGCCCCAACTCAAATCTCCTCCTTCCTAGGGAAAAGATGAAAGGGAAAAAGATTTGGCTTAGCTTAAGCAACTTAGCCTTAATAATTGATAACATCACAATTATTAACTTTGGAGAGTAGGACATTAAAAATATGAAAAACGGTTATCTGGTATTCATACTATTATTCAGAAATATGTGCTCAGGATATCTGCTACAATCCACGTATACGTTGAAAAATGTATTAAGTGTACCGCTAATTCAACGGATAATGAAACTCTTTGTTAATACTGTTGCAGTATTAATGGTTCATCTCTATAGATTACACACTTAAATTATTTGAGTACCTCAGTTCTCAGTGGGTTACTCGATAACACATTAGCTAAATTGAAAGGTTAATATTAATTGTGTAATCTATAGAGAATAAAGTGCCATTTCAAGATCATTTACTATTGGCATGATTGATCATATGGCAAAAGATCAGTAAATCATGGTGCCCCAGACTCCAATTTTTAGGATTGGATTGTGCATTTGGAATATTAATCCGTCATATTGTTAACTTTCTCCCGAATTTAAAATGAATATTATTGTTGGTAGTTAATAAGAATCGTGACCCACAGCAAGAGTCCTCGATATATTTAAGTACATGTGGTCATTTACTTAAATTGAATTAGTCAATCTGGATCTCCTCGTTTAACGTTATTTCATGGGTAGATAAACAGTATCCCACAAGTTTGTATATTTACTGTTACCAATTTTTTAGGGTAACAGTAATTATTGTCACTCACTTCCTATGATTAGTTAATTTGGATTTCCCATGAAATAACGTTAAACCAACCTTTTGGATAAGGCACTGTTTATTAGTAAACATCAACCTGCAATATATAGGCAACTCATGCTTGCCCTATCATACGTAGGATAAACTTGTCAATTTAGTATGATATACCAATAATACTAAATAATTAGTTGTCAAACACGATATATTCTGTTAAGTATAGTAATATACCTTAGTTCATTTATATTGTCATACAGAAAATATACCAATTTGTCATGAACTATCAAACATAGTTCATGACAGAACACATTTTTATATCACTGGGAGTATACATCTATTAGCGACAAAGGGTTAATTAGAGTGGAGTAATAGAGAGTATGACAAATATACATAAAATTAAGCTAATAGATGTATACTTAATAGATCTATAAGGTCTATTGTGCCAATATCGATCGAGTAAATCGGAGATATTATTTTAAACTATTGCTCATAAAGTAATAGGTACATCACGGTATACTCAGGACTTTCAACAAGTTATATGTACTTTATTAGCTTGAGAGATCAACTAATAGATTTAGAGCTTGACTAATGTACCTAACTCCCCTTCCATTAAGAGGTGAGAATTTCATGCCCTATCTATTTTGGATTAAGTTTGAGCCACGTGACTCCTATCCTGAAGTTATTGTCTATGAAATCCCACTACTAGTCTGTTATCCTCAATATCGTTACAATATGGTGTGATTTTTTTGTTGAGGATAAGATCGTCTTACGGTGGGGAGGGCCTTTTTTTGAGGAAATTTTTTTGACGTACAGTTTATTGAGGATATCGTGCATCAAGGTGGGTGAACGGTTTTTGAGGATAACAGACTGGTAGTGGGATTTCATAGATTAATATCAACCACAAGCAGATCAAATGAAGAGAAGACCATTAATTTACTTAGTGCTTTGGCGTGTACATAGGTCTTTATTGCTAATTGATATTATCGTCGTATACTCTTGACGATCTCCTTGATTTTTTTTCTTTTTTTTTTTCTTTCGATCTACTTTACTTATCAGAGATCGGTACCAAGTTGCATAATTGATCGAAAGAAAAAAAAATTGTTTTGTTATTTTTAATAATAAATAGAGAAATTAATAGTATTATTGCTGGATAACTCAGAAAATACACATATTCTGGTTTATATACGATCATAAATCTTCATCACTAAGTTTAGCAAAGATATGTGAGATGTCCCTACACACAGTCCCTTACAATTTTTAACATTAAGCTTAAGTTGATAAATGTGAGATATCTCTGGCAAACTACCCGAGAATTTCCACACACAGTGGTACTGATTTCGGGGATCAGTACCACTGTTGGTCAGACACATTAACAAAGTGAATGTGAGTAGGGCTTTCTCTTTTCATATACACAACAGAAAAAGAGAGTTAAACTAATTCTCAAGGCAAGAGTGTTCCCAAGTGTTATATTAATTTATAAAACAATTAGGCCACGGTAAATAATATTCAAAAATCTATTGTTTAGAAATTATGAATTATTATAGTGAGTTTTGCAGACACTATAGGTGGTTCAATCGTTGATATAAAACAGTGAACATAGCAAGAATTAATTCCCTGGTTTATCAATATATTCATATGGCACATACCATACTGTTGGATAATTTCATTAGGATGTTTTTAAATAGAGATTTATGTTAGTTAACCAATTTTATATCATATAGTCATTTATGGTATGTGCCATATACAAGTGTTTGTCACTATGATTGGTATAAATGATAGTATATAGCCAAAATCAAGTGAACATGCATAATAATGGGAATATCATATGTCTGGATGGTTATTACATTAATAAGTATATTTTTATTAATTCCATTATAGTTCCTATAAATTTATAGAATCAGTAATGTATTTATAATTAACATGATAAGTTAACACTTATATGTCACATACAATTTTTAATTGTACCTACACAAACCCATGTAGGTACAATTAATACACTACGAAATTAAGCAGAAATACATACCTCTTTAAGTACAATCCAATGAGAGGTTGGAGGTTCATTAACACTATTATATTTGGTGAATCGAAGCAGGCGAAGCCTGAGAAAAATTATTTCTGACTAAAAGCATGTGCCAAATAATATATTAATAAGTGTATTTCTGCTTATTAGGATATTGGGACACTATCGGTAGATGTCAATTTAGAGATGTGGTAAGTATTGTAAAGTAGTACATTTAACCATGTGTATTTAAATATAGTTAAATAGAATTATATAAATAACCTGTGATTTCACCAGAGGGAAATGGTGTGGCGGAAATCTGGTATTAGTGTCATTAAAATACAGAGCTAACTTTTAATTAATATACTTTTACTAATTGTATACATATCCAGATTATGCCAAAGAAAAATTAAATTAGATTGTACACTAATTACAATTTGTATCAGTATATTAATTAAAAGTTAGCTCTGTATTTTAGACCATAGTAGGGATTACATCCATTCATGATTGTAATCACACATTTACCTGTCATATAGTTTTTAAGTACCATATGAGTCCAAAGCAAAAGCACATCAGCCCACATGTATGAATTTGGTAATACATCAACCGCTAAAATACATATACTACATGCATCAGGATTGTATGTGAGGCATTCAAGCAACTTGTATAATAGTTAGGGAAACACATAAAATTTGGTTTGTTGTCAAACTTCCAGGCCACTTATGTTTCTCATTCCAAGGGAAATCCAAATTAGATCATCTCCAATTCTAATAGTTCATAACAGTATTAATAGTGAAGTGAATGAAGATTTCTAGGTAAAAACACAGTACACACAATTAAAAGACAGCAATGGATAGCAGATGATAGTAAGTAAAATTTGGCGAGATGCAAACAAAAGATGAGCACACATACCATAGATAAAGCTCGCTAGACTTCCAGGAGAAATGTAATCTGACAATATTAGCTTTTCATCAAAACAAAAAAATAAATCAATGCTCACAAATTTCACATAATTTCTTCACATAATCAATGCTAACAATTTGCGTCACAGATAAGAAATGAGATTGATCAAGAAGAGTTGGTCAAGGGACTGTCTCGCTAGCAGACAGCTTTGCATGTTCCATTATCCCATTTTAATTACGCTAATCAAAACCTCACAATATTCTTTCTGCAACTAACATGCTCAACACAGCGTACATAAGTATCTCATTTAATTAATTAGTCATTAGTTATTAGTGCTGGCGAGTATTTAACTGATTAAGACTAAGCATAGAACATGTAATGCAACTCATGGACTCTGTCCATGATACAAACTCAGCAAACACTAAAAAAAATTAACCATATAAAAACATAGTGAACAACTAAAATTACAAATTGGAGAGTCCTCATAATTTCTGAAAGAGAAAATAATCTGAATCCTCAACTATCCATCTGCGACAGGGAAAGAAAAGGAGAAAATAATTAAAAATGAAGTGTTCTTGGAGATTTATATGCTTCTAATTAATTCCAATATTGTGAGTTTCAGTTGGGCTGGACATAATATAAGATAAATGGAACATGCAAAGGGAAATAAGCCCATTTATTTTAAATACTACTTTTTTTTTGCTAATCAAAATTAAGTAGATGTTATTGTAGACAAATTTTTTTCTCTTACAAAATTTCAAGTTGTGTCTGTCATTTTACTCTTCTATTCAGAGATCCAATCCATTGGATGTTTATGCAACGATATGTTTCCAATCAGCTAAAGAAAGTCAATGTCTTATATGTTTTATGAAGCACACGCCTTATGCAAGAGGAGCAAAATGAAACTCAAAGCATACAAAATGAAACCCAAACTTTTAGATTCTATATTTTTCTCATAAAGTCACTGATAAGAAAAAAGAGATTACTCTAATTAATCTCATCATCCCCATCAAAAACAACCCAGTCTAACTACTGAACTGCTAATCAATCTCATCATCCCCATCAAAACAAAAAACAAACCCAAAATGCTGATAATGATGTGATAAAAAAAAACCCAAAATGCTGATAAAAATCTCAAAAATAAATCTTTAAACGTAAGCTCTAGAGTGCCCCTTACTCCATCAAAGGATGATCTGTTGCAACAAACCCACCAACGAATGATGGGGGATAGAATGTTTTCCAGCTGGAAAAAATCCGGTTCGAGAAGACACGACCGTCACTAGTTTCCCATTGCAAATTCTCACCTGAACATTATAATCCCGCATCAGTCTCACAAATGATATACTGAACCAAATGCACCAAAAATATTATACGAATTATGCAAGACAAAATGCAAGACAAAATGCGAACTTTTCTAACTTCAATCTAAAAAATAGGTCAAAAATCAATCTTTATCAAATTAACCGAAGAGAATTTCCACTTTTCATGGCAATTAAATGAAACCCACGTCGATTTGGAAGAAATCATTCTCCCTCTTGTCCTCCACCAACGCCCTCGACGATCTCCTTATATCTGCGAACAAAACCCCCATTTTAACAAACATTTCCCCTAAAAAATTCAACCAAGAGCAACAAAAATGGGGGCAGAAAAGGACTGACATTGGAGGGGCGAGGAGAGGTGAGCGAAGGAGAAGAAGTGGTAGAACTGCCCGAGCTTCGGCGGCGGGTAGATCGCCGGCTCCTCCTTTCCATGGGCCCCATCACCGGCGACCTTGACCGCCGCGGGCTTTTTAAGGTTGTTGTTGCTGGGATCCGGTGTTTCGCCCTGGGTGGAGTCGGGGTAGGGCGGCGGAGCACCGGACAGCGCGTCGGAGGCAGAGATGGGGGCATTCTTGGGAGGAGGGGCGCCGAAGGCGGTGGTGCAAGCGACGATGTCTAGGAGGCGGCGGATGTGGGCGACGGCGAGCTCCTCCGAGTAGTCCTCTGCTTGTAAAAAACGAGAAAATATGAGGATGGTTTGGTAATTAGCACACAGCAAGCAGAGGGGAGCTTCTAAGGGCACACCCCGCTGTAGGGCCCACATGACCTGTTACAGTGCTGTGGGCCCCCCTACGGAGTGTGCCCTCTGTAAAGATATGTGCACCCTTAGAAACTCCCGCTTCTATATTGAAAATAAGGACTAGAGCACCCCTATATTGAAAATAAGGATTAATAGTTTAACACTAATTTTCACTATAAAGTTACCATCTCAATGGGTCAAGTTGGTAGTTAGCAGATGGGGGGAAAATAGTCAATAAGCAATTTAATTTTGAGTGGTAATAGGTGCTGGAATTTTTTGGATAATTAGTGGATATTTAATTTTTCAAATATGAACGATATATAGGTTTTTTTTTTTTTTTTTTTTTTTTAGAGCTATTATATAGTTGACTAGATATTATTTAAAATAATTATAAGTATAGGTATGCTATTATAGAGTAGTTAAATCTCTCTTTTTTTGCTTTCTTACTTCTTTTTTTCTTTTCTTTTTTTTCTTTTTTTTTTTTGTTTGAGTTGACTAGGCTACGTATGAAAGAACAACAGTGTTAGCAAATTTATATTAAAAAAAAAGTAG